>OY979696.1:146599462-146614462 GCA_963855945.1 Thereva nobilitata
AGCGGCTCACCTAATTTTTTCGAAAATTTGGCATTTTTGATTGCCCATATCTTGGGCAAATTCCACTCAAAAAAAACAAAAAAAACCCAAATTAAAGATTGGATCCTCTACTTTTTTTATGACTGATTGAACAAATTTTTTTTTTCAATGCAGATGGCGCTGCTATCGAACAAAGAAATCGCTAAATTTCGTAAATTTTTTTTTCGTGTTTAACAGGCACAAACTTTTTTTGCGCTCTGAAACATGCTAATCTGAGTTCAGAAACATAAAATTCAAAGTTTTTCCAACAAAATCCACTGTAATAAAGTTTAATTTCAATGGAAATTCGCGAAGTTATAGGCTTTTCAAAAAAAAGGTAATTTTCGCGTTTTTAAGCCAGAATTTCAACAAATTGCGATCAAATTCAATTTTGTTCAGCGTAAAAAAAAGTTTTTGGTTACATTTTTGAAATTCTGACATGAGAAATCTTAATTTCGAGTTGTACAACTTTTTTGACTTGAAAAAGCGATCGTTTGAAAAAAACAGTTTAATCAAAATGGTTAAAGTAAACTTTTATGAAAAAACTTTGTTTTTTCGTTTTAACCGCCGGCGTTTGCATTACCCAGAGTGTACCACGAGGAGGTCGCACGGTCGGATTTACACTCCAAAAGTTTCTTTTTGTTTTTTTTGTTTTTTTGGTTTTTTTTTAGGTTTTTAAAATTTTATTGTTTTTTTTTGTTTTGATTTTTCTTAGAATTTTAATTTTTGTGTGGGTGTGTTTGTTTGGTCGTGCGTCGAAAAAGATGAGATCGGTCTGTCAATTCATAGTGGTGATCAATAATGAGTGTTTCCACCGTGTTTTCTGACGACTTCCGGCAAGCGTTCTTGCATGTTGATACAATTTTGTATCAGCTCCTGTGGAAGTGCGTCCCAAATTTCGAGTAGCCTCTCGAAAAGGTCGTCCAGATTAGCAGGCTGATTTGGCAGGTCACGAAGACGACGTCCAAGCATGTCCCACACATGTTCGATCGGATTCAGATCCGGGCTTCGAGGAGGATGTGGCAGGACTTCGATGTTTCGTCGCTGAAGGAACGTGGTTGTCAATCGGGCATTATGACAGGTGGCATTGTCTTGCATTAAAGAAAATGCACGCCCGACCCTTCTTCGAACAAGCAGCACGTGAGGCTGCAAAATTTCGTCGACGTACCTCTGGGCGTTGAGTCCAGGTGGTGGGACGAGAACCAACTCAGTACGACCGGTGATCGAAATTCCTCCCCAAACCATAACTGAACCACCTCCGAACGCACGATCTTCCGCCATGAACCGCTGATAGAAACGCTCTCCTCGTCGACGCCACACACGACGTCGACGATCGTTACCGTAGAGGCAGTATCGGGATTCGTCGGTGAAAAGAACATTCCTCCATTGACGATTCGTCCACGTACCATACGTTCGAGCATAGGTAAGGCGCGCCTGACGATGTTGAGGAGTGAGAGCAGGAACTCGAGGTGGTTGACGCGATTGCAATTCTCCTTCGTGTAAGCGATTGCGTATCGTTTGATTGGAGACGCGATTTCGGCCTGTGCAGTCTCGATGTTGATTCTGCAGTTGAGGTACGGTAACGTATGGATCTCGTCGAGCCGATCGAACAATTGCTCTGTCAGTTCGACGAGTTGTTACGCGGCGCCGTCCCTGACCGCGTCGACGACGGAAGCTGTTTGTGTCCATGTATCGCAACCAAGTTCGACGAACAACAGAATAAACTGCATTCACTCTTTGCGAAATTTCTCTGTAGCTGCTTTGATTAATTAATTTTTTTTAATGTTGTTCGCAGTCTATAAAAAATACCCGGAATTCAAAACCGTTCCTTTCGCTTTAAAAAGTGGTTTTCAGTTCTTTCACATAAATTGATTAAATAAACGCTTCGACTGAAATTTGTCTGCGACTGTATTTCGACTGTAGTCCGGCTTTAAGAAAATTCAAAGTTTCGTCCGCCTGCAGCCAACTTTACTTGATGTGAAAGAACTGAAAACCACTTTTTAAAGCGAAAGGAACGGTTTTGAATTCCGGGTATTTTTTATAGACTGCGAACAACATTAAAAAAAATTAATTAATCAAAGCAGCTACAGAGAAATTTCGCAAAGAGTGAATGCAGTTTATTCTGTTGTTCGTCGAACTTGGTTGCGATACATGGACACAAACAGCTTCCGTCGTCGACGCGGTCAGGGACGGCGCCGCGTAACAACTCGTCGAACTGACAGAGCAATTGTTCGATCGGCTCGACGAGATCCATACGTTACCGTACCTCAACTGCAGAATCAACATCGAGACTGCACAGGCCGAAATCGCGTCTCCAATCAAACGATACGCAATCGCTTACACGAAGGAGAATTGCAATCGCGTCAACCACCTCGAGTTCCTGCTCTCACTCCTCAACATCGTCAGGCGCGCCTTACCTATGCTCGAACGTATGGTACGTGGACGAATCGTCAATGGAGGAATGTTCTTTTCACCGACGAATCCCGATACTGCCTCTACGGTAACGATCGTCGACGTCGTGTGTGGCGTCGACGAGGAGAGCGTTTCTATCAGCGGTTCATGGCGGAAGATCGTGCGTTCGGAGGTGGTTCAGTTATGGTTTGGGGAGGAATTTCGATCACCGGTCGTACTGAGTTGGTTCTCGTCCCACCACCTGGACTCAACGCCCAGAGGTACGTCGACGAAATTTTGCAGCCTCACGTGCTGCTTGTTCGAAGAAGGGTCGGGCGTGCATTTTCTTTAATGCAAGACAATGCCACCTGTCATAATGCCCGATTGACAACCACGTTCCTTCAGCGACGAAACATCGAAGTCCTGCCACATCCTCCTCGAAGCCCGGATCTGAATCCGATCGAACATGTGTGGGACATGCTTGGACGTCGTCTTCGTGACCTGCCAAATCAGCCTGCTAATCTGGACGACCTTTTCGAGAGGCTACTCGAAATTTGGGACGCACTTCCACAGGAGCTGATACAAAATTGTATCAACATGCAAGAACGCTTGCCGGAAGTCGTCAGAAAACACGGTGGAAACACTCATTATTGATCACCACTATGAATTGACAGACCGATCTCATCTTTTTCGACGCACGACCAAACAAACACACCCACACAAAAATTAAAATTCTAAGAAAAATCAAAACAAAAAAAAACAATAAAATTTTAAAAACCTAAAAAAAAAACCAAAAAAACAAAAAAAACAAAAAGAAACTTTTGGAGTGTAAATCCGACCGTGCGACCTCCTCGTGGTACACTCTGGGTAATGCAAACGCCGGCGGTTAAAACGAAAAAACAAAGTTTTTTCATAAAAGTTTACTTTAACCATTTTGATTAAACTGTTTTTTTCAAACGATCGCTTTTTCAAGTCAAAAAAGTTTTACAACTCGAAATTAAGATTTCTCATGTCAGAATTTCAAAAATGTAACCAAAAACTTTTTTTTACGCTGAACAAAATTGAATTTGATCGCAATTTGTTGAAATTCTGGCTTAAAAACGCGAAAATTACCTTTTTTTTGAAAAGCCTATAACTTCGCGAATTTCCATTGAAATTAAACTTCATTACAGTGCATTTTGTTGGAAAAACTTTGAATTTTATGTTTCTGAACTCAGATTAGCATGTTTCAGAGCGAAAAAAAAGTTTGTGCCTGTTAAACACGAAAAAAAAATTTACGAAATTTAGCGATTTCTTTGTTCGATAGCAGCGCCATCTGCATTAAAAAAAAAATTTGTTCAATCAGTCATAAAAAAAGTAGAGGATCCAATCTTTAATTTGGTTTTTTTTTGTTTTTTTTGAGTGGAATTTGCCCAAGATATGGGCAATCAAAAAATGCCAAATTTTTCGAAAAAATTAGGTGAGCCGCTAATTGTTGTGGGGAGTGTATATAGATATATAGATATATAGATATATAGATATATAGATATATAGATATATAGATATATAGATATATAGATATATAGATATATAGATATATAGATATATAGATATAGATATATAGATATATAGATATATAGATATATAGATATATAGATATATAGATATATAGATATATAGATATATAGATATATAGATATATAGATATATAGATATATAGATATATAGATATATAGATATATAGATATATAGATATATAGATATATAGATATATAGATATATAGAT
Organism: Thereva nobilitata; assembly: GCA_963855945.1. Lineage (NCBI taxonomy): Eukaryota > Metazoa > Arthropoda > Insecta > Diptera > Therevidae > Thereva > Thereva nobilitata. The sequence goes on from OY979696.1 coordinate 146,603,637, forward strand.
ATATAGATATATAGATATATAGATATATAGATATATAGATATATAGATATATAGATATATAGATATATAGATATATAGATATATAGATATATAGATATATAGATATATAGATATATAGATATATAGATATATAGATATATAGATATATAGATATATAGATATATAGATATATAGATATATAGATATATAGATATATAGATATATAGATATATAGATATATAGATATATAGATATATAGATATATAGATATATAGATATATAGATATATAGATATATAGATATATAGATATATAGATATATAGATATATAGATATATAGATATATAGATATATAGATATATAGATATATAGATATATAGATATATAGATATATAGATATATAGATATATAGATATATAGATATATAGATATATAGATATATAGATATATAGATATATAGATATATAGATATATAGATATATAGATATATAGATATATAGATATATAGATATATAGATATATAGATATATAGATATATAGATATATAGATATATAGATATATAGATATATAGATATATAGATATATAGATATATAGATATATAGATATATAGATATATAGATATATAGATATATAGATATATAGATATATAGATATATAGATATATAGATATATAGATATATAGATATATAGATATATAGATATATAGATATATAGATATATAGATATATAGATATATAGATATATAGATATATAGATATATAGATATATAGATATATAGATATATAGATATATAGATATATAGATATATAGATATATAGATATATAGATATATAGATATATAGATATATAGATATATAGATATATAGATATATAGATATATAGATATATAGATATATAGATATATAGATATATAGATATATAGATATATAGATATATAGATATATAGATATATAGATATATAGATATATAGATATATAGATATATAGATATATAGATATATAGATATATAGATATATAGATATATAGATATATAGATATATAGATATATAGATATATAGATATATAGATATATAGATATATAGATATATAGATATATAGATATATAGATATATAGATATATAGATATATAGATATATAGATATATAGATATATAGATATATAGATATATAGATATATAGATATATAGATATATAGATATATAGATATATAGATATATAGATATATAGATATATAGATATATAGATATATAGATATATAGATATATAGATATATAGATATATAGATATATAGATATATAGATATATAGATATATAGATATATAGATATATAGATATATAGATATATAGATATATAGATATATAGATATATAGATATATAGATATATAGATATATAGATATATAGATATATAGATATATAGATATATAGATATATAGATATATAGATATATAGATATATAGATATATAGATATATAGATATATAGATATATAGATATATAGATATATAGATATATAGATATATAGATATATAGATATATAGATATATAGATATATAGATATATAGATATATAGATATATAGATATATAGATATATAGATATATAGATATATAGATATATAGATATATAGATATATAGATATATAGATATATAGATATATAGATATATAGATATATAGATATATAGATATATAGATATATAGATATATAGATATATAGATATATAGATATATAGATATATAGATATATAGATATATAGATATATAGATATATAGATATATAGATATATAGATATATAGATATATAGATATATAGATATATAGATATATAGATATATAGATATATAGATATATAGATATATAGATATATAGATATATAGATATATAGATATATAGATATATAGATATATAGATATATAGATATATAGATATATAGATATATAGATATATAGATATATAGATATATAGATATATAGATATATAGATATATAGATATATAGATATATAGATATATAGATATATAGATATATAGATATATAGATATATAGATATATAGATATATAGATATATAGATATATAGATATATAGATATATAGATATATAGATATATAGATATATAGATATATAGATATATAGATATATAGATATATAGATATATAGATATATAGATATATAGATATATAGATATATAGATATATAGATATATAGATATATAGATATATAGATATATAGATATATAGATATATAGATATATAGATATATAGATATATAGATATATAGATATATAGATATATAGATATATAGATATATAGATATATAGATATATAGATATATAGATATATAGATATATAGATATATAGATATATAGATATATAGATATATAGATATATAGATATATAGATATATAGATATATAGATATATAGATATATAGATATATAGATATATAGATATATAGATATATAGATATATAGATATATAGATATATAGATATATAGATATATAGATATATAGATATATAGATATATAGATATATAGATATATAGATATATAGATATATAGATATATAGATATATAGATATATAGATATATAGATATATAGATATATAGATATATAGATATATAGATATATAGATATATAGATATATAGATATATAGATATATAGATATATAGATATATAGATATATAGATATATAGATATATAGATATATAGATATATAGATATATAGATATATAGATATATAGATATATAGATATATAGATATATAGATATATAGATATATAGATATATAGATATATAGATATATAGATATATAGATATATAGATATATAGATATATAGATATATAGATATATAGATATATAGATATATAGATATATAGATATATAGATATATAGATATATAGATATATAGATATATAGATATATAGATATATAGATATATAGATATATAGATATATAGATATATAGATATATAGATATATAGATATATAGATATATAGATATATAGATATATAGATATATAGATATATAGATATATAGATATATAGATATATAGATATATAGATATATAGATATATAGATATATAGATATATAGATATATAGATATATAGATATATAGATATATAGATATATAGATATATAGATATATAGATATATAGATATATAGATATATAGATATATAGATATATAGATATATAGATATATAGATATATAGATATATAGATATATAGATATATAGATATATAGATATATAGATATATAGATATATAGATATATAGATATATAGATATATAGATATATAGATATATAGATATATAGATATATAGATATATAGATATATAGATATATAGATATATAGATATATAGATATATAGATATATAGATATATAGATATATAGATATATAGATATATAGATATATAGATATATAGATATATAGATATAGATATATAGATATATAGATATATAGATATATAGATATATAGATATATAGATATATAGATATATAGATATATAGATATATAGATATATAGATATATAGATATATAGATATATAGATATATAGATATATAGATATATAGATATATAGATATATAGATATATAGATATATAGATATATAGATATATAGATATATAGATATATAGATATATAGATATATAGATATATAGATATATAGATATATAGATATATAGATATATAGATATATAGATATATAGATATATAGATATATAGATATATAGATATATAGATATATAGATATATAGATATATAGATATATAGATATATAGATATATAGATATATAGATATATAGATATATAGATATATAGATATATAGATATATAGATATATAGATATATAGATATATAGATATATAGATATATAGATATATAGATATATAGATATATAGATATATAGATATATAGATATATAGATATATAGATATATAGATATATAGATATATAGATATATAGATATATAGATATATAGATATATAGATATATAGATATATAGATATATAGATATATAGATATATAGATATATAGATATATAGATATATAGATATATAGATATATAGATATATAGATATATAGATATATAGATATATAGATATATAGATATATAGATATATAGATATATAGATATATAGATATATAGATATATAGATATATAGATATATAGATATATAGATATATAGATATATAGATATATAGATATATAGATATATAGATATATAGATATATAGATATATAGATATATAGATATATAGATATATAGATATATAGATATATAGATATATAGATATATAGATATATAGATATATAGATATATAGATATATAGATATATAGATATATAGATATATAGATATATAGATATATAGATATATAGATATATAGATATATAGATATATAGATATATAGATATATAGATATATAGATATATAGATATATAGATATATAGATATATAGATATATAGATATATAGATATATAGATATATAGATATATAGATATATAGATATATAGATATATAGATATATAGATATATAGATATATAGATATATAGATATATAGATATATAGATATATAGATATATAGATATATAGATATATAGATATATAGATATATAGATATATAGATATATAGATATATAGATATATAGATATATAGATATATAGATATATAGATATATAGATATATAGATATATAGATATATAGATATATAGATATATAGATATATAGATATATAGATATATAGATATATAGATATATAGATATATAGATATATAGATATATAGATATATAGATATATAGATATATAGATATATAGATATATAGATATATAGATATATAGATATATAGATATATAGATATATAGATATATAGATATATAGATATATAGATATATAGATATATAGATATATAGATATATAGATATATAGATATATAGATATATAGATATATAGATATATAGATATATAGATATATAGATATATAGATATATAGATATATAGATATATAGATATATAGATATATAGATATATAGATATATAGATATATAGATATATAGATATATAGATATATAGATATATAGATATATAGATATATAGATATATAGATATATAGATATATAGATATATAGATATATAGATATATAGATATATAGATATATAGATATATAGATATATAGATATATAGATATATAGATATATAGATATATAGATATATAGATATATAGATATATAGATATATAGATATATAGATATATAGATATATAGATATATAGATATATAGATATATAGATATATAGATATATAGATATATAGATATATAGATATATAGATATATAGATATATAGATATATAGATATATAGATATATAGATATATAGATATATAGATATATAGATATATAGATATATAGATATATAGATATATAGATATATAGATATATAGATATATAGATATATAGATATATAGATATATAGATATATAGATATATAGATATATAGATATATAGATATATAGATATATAGATATATAGATATATAGATATATAGATATATAGATATATAGATATATAGATATATAGATATATAGATATATAGATATATAGATATATAGATATATAGATATATAGATATATAGATATATAGATATATAGATATATAGATATATAGATATATAGATATATAGATATATAGATATATAGATATATAGATATATAGATATATAGATATATAGATATATAGATATATAGATATATAGATATATAGATATATAGATATATAGATATATAGATATATAGATATATAGATATATAGATATATAGATATATAGATATATAGATATATAGATATATAGATATATAGATATATAGATATATAGATATATAGATATATAGATATATAGATATATAGATATATAGATATATAGATATATAGATATATAGATATATAGATATATAGATATATAGATATATAGATATATAGATATATAGATATATAGATATATAGATATATAGATATATAGATATATAGATATATAGATATATAGATATATAGATATATAGATATATAGATATATAGATATATAGATATATAGATATATAGATATATAGATATATAGATATATAGATATATAGATATATAGATATATAGATATATAGATATATAGATATATAGATATATAGATATATAGATATATAGATATATAGATATATAGATATATAGATATATAGATATATAGATATATAGATATATAGATATATAGATATATAGATATATAGATATATAGATATATAGATATATAGATATATAGATATATAGATATATAGATATATAGATATATAGATATATAGATATATAGATATATAGATATATAGATATATAGATATATAGATATATAGATATATAGATATATAGATATATAGATATATAGATATATAGATATATAGATATATAGATATATAGATATATAGATATATAGATATATAGATATATAGATATATAGATATATAGATATATAGATATATAGATATATAGATATATAGATATATAGATATATAGATATATAGATATATAGATATATAGATATATAGATATATAGATATATAGATATATAGATATATAGATATATAGATATATAGATATATAGATATATAGATATATAGATATATAGATATATAGATATATAGATATATAGATATATAGATATATAGATATATAGATATATAGATATATAGATATATAGATATATAGATATATAGATATATAGATATATAGATATATAGATATATAGATATATAGATATATAGATATATAGATATATAGATATATAGATATATAGATATATAGATATATAGATATATAGATATATAGATATATAGATATATAGATATATAGATATATAGATATATAGATATATAGATATATAGATATATAGATATATAGATATATAGATATATAGATATATAGATATATAGATATATAGATATATAGATATATAGATATATAGATATATAGATATATAGATATATAGATATATAGATATATAGATATATAGATATATAGATATATAGATATATAGATATATAGATATATAGATATATAGATATATAGATATATAGATATATAGATATATAGATATATAGATATATAGATATATAGATATATAGATATATAGATATATAGATATATAGATATATAGATATATAGATATATAGATATATAGATATATAGATATATAGATATATAGATATATAGATATATAGATATATAGATATATAGATATATAGATATATAGATATATAGATATATAGATATATAGATATATAGATATATAGATATATAGATATATAGATATATAGATATATAGATATATAGATATATAGATATATAGATATATAGATATATAGATATATAGATATATAGATATATAGATATATAGATATATAGATATATAGATATATAGATATATAGATATATAGATATATAGATATATAGATATATAGATATATAGATATATAGATATATAGATATATAGATATATAGATATATAGATATATAGATATATAGATATATAGATATATAGATATATAGATATATAGATATATAGATATATAGATATATAGATATATAGATATATAGATATATAGATATATAGATATATAGATATATAGATATATAGATATATAGATATATAGATATATAGATATATAGATATATAGATATATAGATATATAGATATATAGATATATAGATATATAGATATATAGATATATAGATATATAGATATATAGATATATAGATATATAGATATATAGATATATAGATATATAGATATATAGATATATAGATATATAGATATATAGATATATAGATATATAGATATATAGATATATAGATATATAGATATATAGATATATAGATATATAGATATATAGATATATAGATATATAGATATATAGATATATAGATATATAGATATATAGATATATAGATATATAGATATATAGATATATAGATATATAGATATATAGATATATAGATATATAGATATATAGATATATAGATATATAGATATATAGATATATAGATATATAGATATATAGATATATAGATATATAGATATATAGATATATAGATATATAGATATATAGATATATAGATATATAGATATATAGATATATAGATATATAGATATATAGATATATAGATATATAGATATATAGATATATAGATATATAGATATATAGATATATAGATATATAGATATATAGATATATAGATATATAGATATATAGATATATAGATATATAGATATATAGATATATAGATATATAGATATATAGATATATAGATATATAGATATATAGATATATAGATATATAGATATATAGATATATAGATATATAGATATATAGATATATAGATATATAGATATATAGATATATAGATATATAGATATATAGATATATAGATATATAGATATATAGATATATAGATATATAGATATATAGATATATAGATATATAGATATATAGATATATAGATATATAGATATATAGATATATAGATATATAGATATATAGATATATAGATATATAGATATATGGATATATAGATATATAGATATATAGATATATAGATATATAGATATATAGATATATAGATATATAGATATATAGATATATAGATATATAGATATATAGATATATAGATATATAGATATATGGATATATAGATATATAGATATATAGATATATAGATATATAGATATATGATATATAGATATATAGATATATAGATATATAGATATATAGATATATAGATATATAGATATATAGATATATAGATATATAGATATATAGATATATAGATATATAGATATATAGATATATAGATATATAGATATATAGATATATAGATATATAGATATATAGATATATAGATATATAGATATATAGATATATAGATATATAGATATATAGATATATAGATATATAGATATATAGATATATAGATATATAGATATATAGATATATAGATATATAGATATATAGATATATAGATATATAGATATATAGATATATAGATATATAGATATATAGATATATAGATATATAGATATATAGATATATAGATATATAGATATATAGATATATAGATATATAGATATATAGATATATAGATATATAGATATATAGATATATAGATATATAGATATATAGATATATAGATATATAGATATATAGATATATAGATATATAGATATATAGATATATAGATATATAGATATATAGATATATAGATATATAGATATATAGATATATAGATATATAGATATATAGATATATAGATATATAGATATATAGATATATAGATATATAGATATATAGATATATAGATATATAGATATATAGATATATAGATATATAGATATATAGATATATAGATATATAGATATATAGATATATAGATATATAGATATATAGATATATAGATATATAGATATATAGATATATAGATATATAGATATATAGATATATAGATATATAGATATATAGATATATAGATATATAGATATATAGATATATAGATATATAGATATATAGATATATAGATATATAGATATATAGATATATAGATATATAGATATATAGATATATAGATATATAGATATATAGATATATAGATATATAGATATATAGATATATAGATATATAGATATATAGATATATAGATATATAGATATATAGATATATAGATATATAGATATATAGATATATAGATATATAGATATATAGATATATAGATATATAGATATATAGATATATAGATATATAGATATATAGATATATAGATATATAGATATATAGATATATAGATATATAGATATATAGATATATAGATATATAGATATATAGATATATAGATATATAGATATATAGATATATAGATATATAGATATATAGATATATAGATATATAGATATATAGATATATAGATATATAGATATATAGATATATAGATATATAGATATATAGATATATAGATATATAGATATATAGATATATAGATATATAGATATATAGATATATAGATATATAGATATATAGATATATAGATATATAGATATAAGATATATAGATATATAGATATATAGATATATAGATATATAGATATATAGATATATAGATATATAGATATATAGATATATAGATATATAGATATATAGATATATAGATATATAGATATATAGATATATAGATATATAGATATATAGATATATAGATATATAGATATATAGATATATAGATATATAGATATATAGATATATAGATATATAGATATATAGATATATAGATATATAGATATATAGATATATAGATATATAGATATATAGATATATAGATATATAGATATATAGATATATAGATATATAGATATATAGATATATAGATATATAGATATATAGATATATAGATATATAGATATATAGATATATAGATATATAGATATATAGATATATAGATATATAGATATATAGATATATAGATATATAGATATATAGATATATAGATATATAGATATATAGATATATAGATATATAGATATATAGATATATAGATATATAGATATATAGATATATAGATATATAGATATATAGATATATAGATATATAGATATATAGATATATAGATATATAGATATATAGATATATAGATATATAGATATATAGATATATAGATATATAGATATATAGATATATAGATATATAGATATATAGATATATAGATATATAGATATATAGATATATAGATATATAGATATATAGATATATAGATATATAG
>OY979696.1:146619462-146624462 GCA_963855945.1 Thereva nobilitata
TCATCAACCATTTTCTCTAAAAATGAATTGAATTAAGAATATGAGTCATTGTATGGTATTTATTAAAAAAATGTACAAAAATTTTAAACAATTTTACAGAATTTTCACTTATACTAGAAATTTAAAGTAAGTAAAATAAAACATTTAAAGTGTATAATCGACTTCAAATTACCAGTAAAAGCATAAAACTTCTAAATTTTTTTAGAATGATTGTACATTTTTCTATTTAATATTTTATAATAGCTTAATTTTATTAAAATTACCTTTTACTTTTTCCATTGCTTTTGATTTTGAGGCACTGAATTTTTCTTTATTTCGTCCGGCCCATGTATAATCTTTTGCAAATTCATTTGTAAAAATTTCCGCAAAAATATTTTTTACCATATTCTCTGGAGTGTCGCCACCAATTCTGTCTATATAAGTTAACTGCAACGATTTAATTCACATAAAAAATACTCAAATTGAATAAAAACAATCAGTCGAAGAAAAAGTATTGATTATACTTACAAATTCTCTACACATAGCAGGATTTTCAAGTTGCTTATCTAAATTTTCCAGTTCTTCACGGGTTTTCACGGGTAAGAATAACTTTATATTATCAACTTTTCCCATTAATTTAGGAGAAGGTCCAATGGCGTCGAGTCTTTTGGACAAATCATCAAGTTTTAATTCGATTCGAGCCAAGAATCGCAAAGTTAAGGATAATTTTCCATCTACAAGAAAGACTAACTCATATAAATCTGAATATTAAGACTATGTGCTTAATTTTTTTTAAAAAGTTGCAGATTACCTTCATGTTCTCTTGAATTATTATTCACTTCGACCGCATTTTCACATATTGTTTCTACATTTGTTTCAGCAGATTTTTCTTGGTTAATTGATTCTTCATCAGTTGTAAGTTGTTTGGCCTGAGTTGTTGGAGCCCGTGATTTTGAATGTCCTCCTCCGTCTATTAATTCTTCATTATTTGTAAGTAGTTTTGCCTGTGTTCCTGAAGTCTTTGATTTGGAATTTTTTGGGAAGGCTTGGAGGATCATCCAAAGAATTTCCATCATCCTCAGAAGAATAAATTACATGATGTTGGTAGCGTTTAGATGCTAGCTTGGTTCTTTTTCCTCTTCCACGCTTATCTTCATCCGTTGAGCAATAATCTGTATTTTGAGCCACTTTCCTGGCTTTCTCCCATGTACCTGTCACAGACAATTACAGCATTATTAAAAATTAAATAATTATTTATATACGGTGTTTATGATATTTTAATATTTAAATTATTATGCTTTTTGCTAATACTTACGGGTATATTTCTTTAATTCAATTTTACACTTCTTCCAAGTAGTAACATCTGGATTAGCTTGTTGCTGTATTAATTGAGTTACATTTTTAGTACCATCTGGTGGCCACCAGCACCATTTATTTTTGTTTGATTCTTCATCTTGTCCAATATTTTCATCATCTGATTCTAAAATCCACTTTGACGGAATTTCGTTAGGAGTTCCTTCATCTATAAATGTGATAGCTGCATAATCCATTGTCATGCGAATTTAGTTAATGGAAGCAACACAAAAAAAACTGAAAAAATAGTAACAAACAAAACAGACATATATTCCATAAAAATATATATTTATTAACTTATATCAATATTAAAAATTCAAAATTTATGTAAATAATTCACACAAATATGTACACGTAAGAAAACAACCAAAACTTTGCCAAAAATGAATACGAGAGAATTTTGTTAAAAAACAGCTATAAATACTTAGTTGTGATGTCATCGCTATCCTATGTTTTACACTGATTTGTTTAAATGTAAAAAATTTTTTTGTTATGTAATAATTGCAGCTTTTTGAAAAAAAAACAAAAAAAAACATAGCAATAAAAAATAAAGGCGAATAAAATCAACTCATATATTTTATCATAAATTTACAGTAAACTTACATACAGTACTCATATTAATGTAAATTAATAAACAAATGAAGAATAACTAATTGTTACTTTGCAATAATGGAATTATTACTTTATAACCTAATGAAGGATATGTTATATTCACACATTTAGTAACTATTTTAGATGTTTCGATAATGACTGATTGAAATGGACAAGAATGATAAAATTTAAAAATATTAAAAGTTGAAAAATCACAAGGAATTTTTGAAAAAGTTTGTTTGTCTAGGTACTTATTACCAATAATATACACAACATTGTTAATAATTTTAAAATCAGTAATAAACAAAATTGATCCATCATCTAATAAACAATGATTACCAGTTTTCTCGGTGGTAAAGAGTAAAGCCGTCAAATACAAGTGCTTTTATTTGAGAGCTGTTTCTTGCAAATTTGACAACAGGATATGAATCTTTGTCTTCTCTTTCAACAGAAAGTGAATTTTCTTCATATGTACGGTTGATAACTTGTTCCAAGGGTTTTGGAGCATTTTGTATTTTCCCTTTTATATTAGACATAAAATTTTCAAATTTAAAACAACTGAATTTATCCAAACATCCAAAAGTTTTAACATCATGAGCTAGATGGAGAAGATTGTGAACATTATGCGTTAAATATTGAACTCCATAAATTCTTTTATATCTTTCGACAAACCATTCCAGCAATGAATGAGCATAATCATTCAGACTTATACATAATTGACGATCACACAGAATTCTAATAGCAGTACTCAGACTTAAAAAGTGTTTGTAATAAGTTTTTGACATTATGTTTTCTAAAACGACCGGGCCTGTGTACAGTAAAAATTGACGACACTCCGTCGCTTTCCACTTGTCTATCGTCTCAAAATCCCTTGGCTGTCGAGCAAATTCCGATGGTATAGAATTACGTAGAGCAAGTAATGCATCTGAACATGCAGCGATTTGAGGCGGTGTCAGTCGAATGTTTTTAGGTCCTTTAGTCCAAAGCTGTATAAGACGTTTAATTACACCAAGGCAAACAAGGTGCATATAATCGATGGCAAATTTGGAAACCATTCCAATATTTAAAGATGTTAATACGGATATTCCATTATGATGTTCCTCTTGATCCATACTTATGAAGGCTTCGTCAGTACGCAAGAGACTTTTCATTTCTGGAAAAACAACACGGCCTTTCCATTCTCCTTCTTGATCACTTTAGAACAACTATAATAGCCTGTCGGATATTTGGTGCAGGTTATATATGCCTTCGCAGGTGCATCACAAGTTACTACCGAAATTGTAACTGTTGTTTTCTTTCCATCAATTACTATGCCTTCCTCCATTACTATCATCATGTCAGTTACGAAAGGTTTGAGAAATTCATTTGGATCAATTGGTTTTGAATAACCATGATAAATACCTACTAAAAATGGTTCAGTATAAAAATCAGCATGTATTGCCATAAGGAGTGGCCAAAATTGACTAGAAGAACTATTGGCTATTGAGAGACCATCACAATTAAGTTGAACACCAATTTTAGATGGAGGTGAATTAAAATATTTTTTTATAGATCGTACTAGGCCTTCTTTTATCCCAAAGTGAAAATATGCACCACCGTTACCATGATAGATCCCATCAGTAACTTGTCTTGGAGTACCCATCAACGTTCTAACATCTTGAGGCAATTGTTTATGTCCATTGGCCCGGAAAATTTTTAGTAAATCATTTACTGATCGATGAGATACATTATGTTTCAAAATCCATATTCTAAGATCTTCACCAAAATCACTGTCTTGAGCTTTTGGCAAATTTGAAAAGTTTGCTCTCATAGTTTGAAACGAGTTTTCTTCGTGTGATACATCTTGACTGTTTTCAGGGTTAGAATATTGAACCTAATGATTAAAGTTATCACTGTCAATGAGTTCAATGTAATCATGTAATGTATCGTTATAGTCATAAGAATTGAAATCACATCGAAGATTATCTTCAGTTACAACATTGTCTGATGTCCTGTCAAATACCGAACTTGTGTCATTCTCAGGAATGGAATGAACAGTATTCTGTCTGATGTACTTTAACTCAGAATTTTTTTTATCAATTAACTGATTGACTCTACGTCTTGATAAACGAGAAAGTACTTTTGGCATTATCTGGAATAATGGTAATTATAAAAAAAATTACAAAAATACGTAATATTGGCATGAATAGCCATACCATATTATATGTACTAGAGACATATTATATTGTAATAATTACATTGTAATTACCGAATGTTAATAGAAAAATCCAATGAAATATTCAAGTAAAATTGTAAGTTTAAAAAAATCAGATAAGAATTATGGACAACATTTATACACTGTTTAGAAATATAGAAGCATCGATGAAAGTTGACAGCAGTCAACGTATAATATATATAAATGTATAATATAAAATGTATAAAAATTTAAAAGACTTTACCGTTGTAAAATTACCGAAAAATGAAAACTTCAAGGAATTCCTTTGCTGAAAACTGGAGAAGTCGATCTAATAATTCAACTGAAATCATTTTATATTGCAACTATAAATATCAAATAATATATCATATTGTAAAATATTTACCACTGCTTTTAATAAATCTGGCGCCTTCAAGAAATATCTGTATTTCTATTCTTGTTAATATTGCAAAAATAAACAACAATTTGAGGGGGGATATCGCTGATTCAATTAATGAAAACTTCAAGGAATTCCTTTGATGAAAACTGGAGAAGCCGATCTAATAATTCAACTGAAATCACTTTATATCGCAACTATAAATAACTAATAATATATAATATTGTAAAATATTTACCACTGATTTCATGTGTCTAAATGTAGGGTTATGTTAATGATGAGATTTCACTTTTTCCACATCATAGCTGTTTATTCATAAATCTGGCGGCTTATTAATAACTATGAAGTTTCAACTTCGTTGCCACAAAAGTACTTGAGGAAAAGAAATATCTGTTTTTCTATTCTTGAAAATATTGCAAATATAAACAACAATTTGAGGCGGGATATCGCTGATTCAATTAATGAAAACTTCAAGGAATTCCTTTGCTGAGAACTGGAGAAGTCGAT
>OY979696.1:147229462-147432462 GCA_963855945.1 Thereva nobilitata
TTTTTGTAAATAACCAAAACAAAATTTTCTTTACAATGCAAACAGCTTTTTTTTAATTTAACTATATACAGTTCTTTCTCATACAAATGTGGAAACTTATTTCTACCGTTTTTACCGTTTCTATACAGGTTAGGGAAAATTTATGAAATTTCCTATATTTTAGGAACTTATTTGTTTTTTATAAAATATTTCCTGATGTGGAGATTTTTTTTTGTGAAAAACCAAAACGAAATTAACTTTACAATGGAAACAGCGTTTTTTTATATACAGTTCTTCCTCATACAAATCTGAAAACCTATTTCTACCGTTTCAACTATTTAGGGGAATTTAAGAAATTTCCCACTTTTCAGAATGTGGCAAACTTCACGGCAATAGGGACAATCAAAACAAAATTTTCTTTACAATGCAAACAGCCTTTTTTTTAATTGAACTACAACAGTTCTTCCTCATACAATTCTAAAACCTATTTCTACCGTTTCAACTGTTTAGGGGAATTTAAGAAATTTCTCACTTTTCAGAATGTGGCAAACTTCACGGCAATAGGGATAATGGCACTTATTTGTTTTTTTTATAAAATATTTCCTGACATGGAGACTTTTTTTGTAAACAACCGAAACAAAATTTTCTTTACAATGCAAACAGCCTTTTTTTAATTGAACTATATACAGTTCTTCCTCATGCAAATCTGAAAACCTATTTCTACCGTTTCTACTGTTTAGGGGAAATTTAAGAAATTGCCCACTTTTCAGAATGTGGCAAACTTCACGGCAATAGGGATAATGGCACTTATTTGTTTTTTAGAAAATATTTCCTGACATGAAGACTTTTTTTGTAAACAATCAAAACAAAATTTTCTTTACAATGCAAACAGCCTTTTCAGAATGTGGCAAACTTCACGGGAATAGGGATAATGGCACTTATTTGTTTTTTTTATAAAATATTTCCTGATGTGGAGACTTTTTGTTGTAAACAACCAAAACAAAATTTGCTTTACAATGCAAACAGCCTTTTTTTAATTGAACTATATACAGTTCTTCCTCATATAAATCTGAAAACCTATTTCTACCGTTTCTACTGTTTAGGGTGAATTTAAAAAATTTCCCACATTTCAGAATATGGCAAACTTCACGGGAATAAGGGGAATGGCAGTTATTTGTTTTTTATAAAATATTTCCTGATTGGAGACTTTTTTTGTAAATAACCAAAACAAAATTTTCTTTACAATGCAAACAGCTTTTTTTTAATTTAACTATATACAGTTCTTTCTCATACAAATGTGGAAACTTATTTCTACCGTTTTTACCGTTTCTATACAGGTTAGGGAAAATTTATGAAATTTCCTATATTTTAGGAACTTATTTGTTTTTTATAAAATATTTCCTGATGTGGAGATTTTTTTTTGTGAAAAACCAAAACGAAATTAACTTTACAATGGAAACAGCGTTTTTTTATTGAACTAACCGGGAAATTACACTTATTTGGCAAAATTCGTAATGTATAAGTTAAAAACCCCCAGATACCGCTTTTTATTGGAATCGGAATACAATTGGCAAACTCATCGGCCATATTGGTGCTGCCATTTTGAGTTTATAAGTTTTGATTATAAATTCGTTATTTGCAACCTTAAAAACCCCTAGATATTCACTTTCATTGGAATCCGAATACAATCGGAAAAATTCGTCCGCCATTTTGAATTTATAAGTTCTGATCTAAAATTCTTTATTTGCTACCTTAAAAAACCCCAGATACCGATTTTCATTGGAATCGGAACACAATTGGCAAATTCGTCGGCCATTTTGAATTTATAAGTTTTGTTTAAACATTCGTTATTTACTACCTCAGAAAAGCCCAGATACCGATTTTCATTGTAATCGGAATACAATTGGCAAATTCGTCAGCCATATTGGCGCGGCCATTTTGAATTTATAAGGTCCGATCAAACATTCGCTATTTGCTACCTCAAAAAACCCCAGATACCGATTTTCATTGGAATCGGATCACAATTGGCAAATTCGTCGGCCATATTGGCGCGGCCATTTTGAATTTATAAGTTTTGACCACAAATTCGTTATTAGCGACCTTAAAAACCCCTAGATACCAACTTTCATTGAAATCGGAACACAATTTGCGAATTCATATTTGGGTAGCCATTTTGAATTTCGGTCATTTTTCAGCGGCCATTTTGAATTTCGAAAATCGGGCTTCGAGGTGTTTCAGGGAAGACCCCAACGGACTTTCGTGCAAAATTTCAAAGCTCTGCGATGACTGGTGCGCCCGCTACAGCGCACACATACATACATACGTACATACATACATACGTACATACATACAGAAACTTTCTTTTATTAATATAGATTGAACTACAACAGTTCTTCCTCATACAATTCTAAAACCTATTTCTACCGTTTCAACTGTTTAGGGGAATTTAAGAAATTTCTCACTTTTCAGAATGTGGCAAACTTCACGGCAATAGGGATAATGGCACTTATTTGTTTTTTTTATAAAATATTTCCTGACATGGAGACTTTTTTTGTAAACAACCGAAACAAAATTTTCTTTACAATGCAAACAGCCTTTTTTTAATTGAACTATATACAGTTCTTCCTCATGCAAATCTGAAAACCTATTTCTACCGTTTCTACTGTTTAGGGGAAATTTAAGAAATTGCCCACTTTTCAGAATGTGGCAAACTTCACGGCAATAGGGATAATGGCACTTATTTGTTTTTTAGAAAATATTTCCTGACATGAAGACTTTTTTTGTAAACAATCAAAACAAAATTTTCTTTACAATGCAAACAGCCTTTTCAGAATGTGGCAAACTTCACGGGAATAGGGATAATGGCACTTATTTGTTTTTTTTATAAAATATTTCCTGATGTGGAGACTTTTTGTTGTAAACAACCAAAACAAAATTTGCTTTACAATGCAAACAGCCTTTTTTTAATTGAACTATATACAGTTCTTCCTCATATAAATCTGAAAACCTATTTCTACCGTTTCTACTGTTTAGGGGGAATTTAAAAAATTTCCCACATTTCAGAATATGGCAAACTTCACGGGAATAAGGGGAATGGCAGTTATTTGTTTTTTATAAAATATTTCCTGATTGGAGACTTTTTTTGTAAATAACCAAAACAAAATTTTCTTTACAATGCAAACAGCTTTTTTTTAATTTAACTATATACAGTTCTTTCTCATACAAATGTGGAAACTTATTTCTACCGTTTTTACCGTTTCTATACAGGTTAGGGAAAATTTATGAAATTTCCTATATTTTAGGAACTTATTTGTTTTTTATAAAATATTTCCTGATGTGGAGATTTTTTTTTGTGAAAAACCAAAACGAAATTAACTTTACAATGGAAACAGCGTTTTTTTATATACAGTTCTTCCTCATACAAATCTGAAAACCTATTTCTACCGTTTCAACTATTTAGGGGAATTTAAGAAATTTCCCACTTTTCAGAATGTGGCAAACTTCACGGCAATAGGGACAATCAAAACAAAATTTTCTTTACAATGCAAACAGCCTTTTTTTTAATTGAACTACAACAGTTCTTCCTCATACAATTCTAAAACCTATTTCTACCGTTTCAACTGTTTAGGGGAATTTAAGAAATTTCTCACTTTTCAGAATGTGGCAAACTTCACGGCAATAGGGATAATGGCACTTATTTGTTTTTTTTATAAAATATTTCCTGACATGGAGACTTTTTTTGTAAACAACCGAAACAAAATTTTCTTTACAATGCAAACAGCCTTTTTTTAATTGAACTATATACAGTTCTTCCTCATGCAAATCTGAAAACCTATTTCTACCGTTTCTACTGTTTAGGGGAAATTTAAGAAATTGCCCACTTTTCAGAATGTGGCAAACTTCACGGCAATAGGGATAATGGCACTTATTTGTTTTTTAGAAAATATTTCCTGACATGAAGACTTTTTTTGTAAACAATCAAAACAAAATTTTCTTTACAATGCAAACAGCCTTTTCAGAATGTGGCAAACTTCACGGGAATAGGGATAATGGCACTTATTTGTTTTTTTTATAAAATATTTCCTGATGTGGGGACTTTTTGTTGTAAACAACCAAAACAAAATTTGCTTTACAATGCAAACAGCCTTTTTTTAATTGAACTATATACAGTTCTTCCTCATATAAATCTGAAAACCTATTTCTACCGTTTCTACTGTTTAGGGGGAATTTAAAAAATTTCCCACATTTCAGAATATGGCAAACTTCACGGGAATAAGGGGAATGGCAGTTATTTGTTTTTTATAAAATATTTCCTGATTGGAGACTTTTTTTGTAAATAACCAAAACAAAATTTTCTTTACAATGCAAACAGCTTTTTTTTAATTTAACTATATACAGTTCTTTCTCATACAAATGTGGAAACTTATTTCTACCGTTTTTACCGTTTCTATACAGGTTAGGGAAAATTTATGAAATTTCCTATATTTTAGGAACTTATTTGTTTTTTATAAAATATTTCCTGATGTGGAGATTTTTTTTTGTGAAAAACCAAAACGAAATTAACTTTACAATGGAAACAGCGTTTTTTTATATACAGTTCTTCCTCATACAAATCTGAAAACCTATTTCTACCGTTTCAACTATTTAGGGGAATTTAAGAAATTTCCCACTTTTCAGAATGTGGCAAACTTCACGGCAATAGGGACAATCAAAACAAAATTTTCTTTACAATGCAAACAGCCTTTTTTTTAATTGAACTACAACAGTTCTTCCTCATACAATTCTAAAACCTATTTCTACCGTTTCAACTGTTTAGGGGAATTTAAGAAATTTCTCACTTTTCAGAATGTGGCAAACTTCACGGCAATAGGGATAATGGCACTTATTTGTTTTTTTTATAAAATATTTCCTGACATGGAGACTTTTTTTGTAAACAACCGAAACAAAATTTTCTTTACAATGCAAACAGCCTTTTTTTAATTGAACTATATACAGTTCTTCCTCATGCAAATCTGAAAACCTATTTCTACCGTTTCTACTGTTTAGGGGAAATTTAAGAAATTGCCCACTTTTCAGAATGTGGCAAACTTCACGGCAATAGGGATAATGGCACTTATTTGTTTTTTAGAAAATATTTCCTGACATGAAGACTTTTTTTGTAAACAATCAAAACAAAATTTTCTTTACAATGCAAACAGCCTTTTCAGAATGTGGCAAACTTCACGGGAATAGGGATAATGGCACTTATTTGTTTTTTTTATAAAATATTTCCTGATGTGGAGACTTTTTGTTGTAAACAACCAAAACAAAATTTGCTTTACAATGCAAACAGCCTTTTTTTAATTGAACTATATACAGTTCTTCCTCATATAAATCTGAAAACCTATTTCTACCGTTTCTACTGTTTAGGGGGAATTTAAAAAATTTCCCACATTTCAGAATATGGCAAACTTCACGGGAATAAGGGGAATGGCAGTTATTTGTTTTTTATAAAATATTTCCTGATTGGAGACTTTTTTTGTAAATAACCAAAACAAAATTTTCTTTACAATGCAAACAGCTTTTTTTTAATTTAACTATATACAGTTCTTTCTCATACAAATGTGGAAACTTATTTCTACCGTTTTTACCGTTTCTATACAGGTTAGGGAAAATTTATGAAATTTCCTATATTTTAGGAACTTATTTGTTTTTTATAAAATATTTCCTGATGTGGAGATTTTTTTTTGTGAAAAACCAAAACGAAATTAACTTTACAATGGAAACAGCGTTTTTTTATTGAACTAACCGGGAAATTACACTTATTTGGCAAAATTCGTAATGTATAAGTTAAAAACCCCCAGATACCGCTTTTTATTGGAATCGGAATACAATTGGCAAACTCATCGGCCATATTGGTGCTGCCATTTTGAGTTTATAAGTTTTGATTATAAATTCGTTATTTGCAACCTTAAAAACCCCTAGATATTCACTTTCATTGGAATCCGAATACAATCGGAAAAATTCGTCCGCCATTTTGAATTTATAAGTTCTGATCTAAAATTCTTTATTTGCTACCTTAAAAAACCCCAGATACCGATTTTCATTGGAATCGGAACACAATTGGCAAATTCGTCGGCCATTTTGAATTTATAAGTTTTGTTTAAACATTCGTTATTTACTACCTCAGAAAAGCCCAGATACCGATTTTCATTGTAATCGGAATACAATTGGCAAATTCGTCAGCCATATTGGCGCGGCCATTTTGAATTTATAAGGTCCGATCAAACATTCGCTATTTGCTACCTCAAAAAACCCCAGATACCGATTTTCATTGGAATCGGATCACAATTGGCAAATTCGTCGGCCATATTGGCGCGGCCATTTTGAATTTATAAGTTTTGACCACAAATTCGTTATTAGCGACCTTAAAAACCCCTAGATACCAACTTTCATTGAAATCGGAACACAATTTGCGAATTCATATTTGGGTAGCCATTTTGAATTTCGGTCATTTTTCAGCGGCCATTTTGAATTTCGAAAATCGGGCTTCGAGGTGTTTCAGGGAAGACCCCAACGGACTTTCGTGCAAAATTTCAAAGCTCTGCGATGACTGGTGCGCCCGCTACAGCGCACACATACATACATACGTACATACATACATACGTACATACATACAGAAACTTTCTTTTATTAATATAGATTGAACTACAACAGTTCTTCCTCATACAATTCTAAAACCTATTTCTACCGTTTCAACTGTTTAGGGGAATTTAAGAAATTTCTCACTTTTCAGAATGTGGCAAACTTCACGGCAATAGGGATAATGGCACTTATTTGTTTTTTTTATAAAATATTTCCTGACATGGAGACTTTTTTTGTAAACAACCGAAACAAAATTTTCTTTACAATGCAAACAGCCTTTTTTTAATTGAACTATATACAGTTCTTCCTCATGCAAATCTGAAAACCTATTTCTACCGTTTCTACTGTTTAGGGGAAATTTAAGAAATTGCCCACTTTTCAGAATGTGGCAAACTTCACGGCAATAGGGATAATGGCACTTATTTGTTTTTTAGAAAATATTTCCTGACATGAAGACTTTTTTTGTAAACAATCAAAACAAAATTTTCTTTACAATGCAAACAGCCTTTTCAGAATGTGGCAAACTTCACGGGAATAGGGATAATGGCACTTATTTGTTTTTTTTATAAAATATTTCCTGATGTGGAGACTTTTTGTTGTAAACAACCAAAACAAAATTTGCTTTACAATGCAAACAGCCTTTTTTTAATTGAACTATATACAGTTCTTCCTCATATAAATCTGAAAACCTATTTCTACCGTTTCTACTGTTTAGGGGGAATTTAAAAAATTTCCCACATTTCAGAATATGGCAAACTTCACGGGAATAAGGGGAATGGCAGTTATTTGTTTTTTATAAAATATTTCCTGATTGGAGACTTTTTTTGTAAATAACCAAAACAAAATTTTCTTTACAATGCAAACAGCTTTTTTTTAATTTAACTATATACAGTTCTTTCTCATACAAATGTGGAAACTTATTTCTACCGTTTTTACCGTTTCTATACAGGTTAGGGAAAATTTATGAAATTTCCTATATTTTAGGAACTTATTTGTTTTTTATAAAATATTTCCTGATGTGGAGATTTTTTTTTGTGAAAAACCAAAACGAAATTAACTTTACAATGGAAACAGCGTTTTTTTATATACAGTTCTTCCTCATACAAATCTGAAAACCTATTTCTACCGTTTCAACTATTTAGGGGAATTTAAGAAATTTCCCACTTTTCAGAATGTGGCAAACTTCACGGCAATAGGGACAATCAAAACAAAATTTTCTTTACAATGCAAACAGCCTTTTTTTTAATTGAACTACAACAGTTCTTCCTCATACAATTCTAAAACCTATTTCTACCGTTTCAACTGTTTAGGGGAATTTAAGAAATTTCTCACTTTTCAGAATGTGGCAAACTTCACGGCAATAGGGATAATGGCACTTATTTGTTTTTTTTATAAAATATTTCCTGACATGGAGACTTTTTTTGTAAACAACCGAAACAAAATTTTCTTTACAATGCAAACAGCCTTTTTTTAATTGAACTATATACAGTTCTTCCTCATGCAAATCTGAAAACCTATTTCTACCGTTTCTACTGTTTAGGGGAAATTTAAGAAATTGCCCACTTTTCAGAATGTGGCAAACTTCACGGCAATAGGGATAATGGCACTTATTTGTTTTTTAGAAAATATTTCCTGACATGAAGACTTTTTTTGTAAACAATCAAAACAAAATTTTCTTTACAATGCAAACAGCCTTTTCAGAATGTGGCAAACTTCACGGGAATAGGGATAATGGCACTTATTTGTTTTTTTTATAAAATATTTCCTGATGTGGAGACTTTTTGTTGTAAACAACCAAAACAAAATTTGCTTTACAATGCAAACAGCCTTTTTTTAATTGAACTATATACAGTTCTTCCTCATATAAATCTGAAAACCTATTTCTACCGTTTCTACTGTTTAGGGGGAATTTAAAAAATTTCCCACATTTCAGAATATGGCAAACTTCACGGGAATAAGGGGAATGGCAGTTATTTGTTTTTTATAAAATATTTCCTGATTGGAGACTTTTTTTGTAAATAACCAAAACAAAATTTTCTTTACAATGCAAACAGCTTTTTTTTAATTTAACTATATACAGTTCTTTCTCATACAAATGTGGAAACTTATTTCTACCGTTTTTACCGTTTCTATACAGGTTAGGGAAAATTTATGAAATTTCCTATATTTTAGGAACTTATTTGTTTTTTATAAAATATTTCCTGATGTGGAGATTTTTTTTTGTGAAAAACCAAAACGAAATTAACTTTACAATGGAAACAGCGTTTTTTTATATACAGTTCTTCCTCATACAAATCTGAAAACCTATTTCTACCGTTTCAACTATTTAGGGGAATTTAAGAAATTTCCCACTTTTCAGAATGTGGCAAACTTCACGGCAATAGGGACAATCAAAACAAAATTTTCTTTACAATGCAAACAGCCTTTTTTTTAATTGAACTACAACAGTTCTTCCTCATACAATTCTAAAACCTATTTCTACCGTTTCAACTGTTTAGGGGAATTTAAGAAATTTCTCACTTTTCAGAATGTGGCAAACTTCACGGCAATAGGGATAATGGCACTTATTTGTTTTTTTTATAAAATATTTCCTGACATGGAGACTTTTTTTGTAAACAACCGAAACAAAATTTTCTTTACAATGCAAACAGCCTTTTTTTAATTGAACTATATACAGTTCTTCCTCATGCAAATCTGAAAACCTATTTCTACCGTTTCTACTGTTTAGGGGAAATTTAAGAAATTGCCCACTTTTCAGAATGTGGCAAACTTCACGGCAATAGGGATAATGGCACTTATTTGTTTTTTAGAAAATATTTCCTGACATGAAGACTTTTTTTGTAAACAATCAAAACAAAATTTTCTTTACAATGCAAACAGCCTTTTCAGAATGTGGCAAACTTCACGGGAATAGGGATAATGGCACTTATTTGTTTTTTTTATAAAATATTTCCTGATGTGGGGACTTTTTGTTGTAAACAACCAAAACAAAATTTGCTTTACAATGCAAACAGCCTTTTTTTAATTGAACTATATACAGTTCTTCCTCATATAAATCTGAAAACCTATTTCTACCGTTTCTACTGTTTAGGGGGAATTTAAAAAATTTCCCACATTTCAGAATATGGCAAACTTCACGGGAATAAGGGGAATGGCAGTTATTTGTTTTTTATAAAATATTTCCTGATTGGAGACTTTTTTTGTAAATAACCAAAACAAAATTTTCTTTACAATGCAAACAGCTTTTTTTTAATTTAACTATATACAGTTCTTTCTCATACAAATGTGGAAACTTATTTCTACCGTTTTTACCGTTTCTATACAGGTTAGGGAAAATTTATGAAATTTCCTATATTTTAGGAACTTATTTGTTTTTTATAAAATATTTCCTGATGTGGAGATTTTTTTTTGTGAAAAACCAAAACGAAATTAACTTTACAATGGAAACAGCGTTTTTTTATATACAGTTCTTCCTCATACAAATCTGAAAACCTATTTCTACCGTTTCAACTATTTAGGGGAATTTAAGAAATTTCCCACTTTTCAGAATGTGGCAAACTTCACGGCAATAGGGACAATCAAAACAAAATTTTCTTTACAATGCAAACAGCCTTTTTTTTAATTGAACTACAACAGTTCTTCCTCATACAATTCTAAAACCTATTTCTACCGTTTCAACTGTTTAGGGGAATTTAAGAAATTTCTCACTTTTCAGAATGTGGCAAACTTCACGGCAATAGGGATAATGGCACTTATTTGTTTTTTTTATAAAATATTTCCTGACATGGAGACTTTTTTTGTAAACAACCGAAACAAAATTTTCTTTACAATGCAAACAGCCTTTTTTTAATTGAACTATATACAGTTCTTCCTCATGCAAATCTGAAAACCTATTTCTACCGTTTCTACTGTTTAGGGGAAATTTAAGAAATTGCCCACTTTTCAGAATGTGGCAAACTTCACGGCAATAGGGATAATGGCACTTATTTGTTTTTTAGAAAATATTTCCTGACATGAAGACTTTTTTTGTAAACAATCAAAACAAAATTTTCTTTACAATGCAAACAGCCTTTTCAGAATGTGGCAAACTTCACGGGAATAGGGATAATGGCACTTATTTGTTTTTTTTATAAAATATTTCCTGATGTGGAGACTTTTTGTTGTAAACAACCAAAACAAAATTTGCTTTACAATGCAAACAGCCTTTTTTTAATTGAACTATATACAGTTCTTCCTCATATAAATCTGAAAACCTATTTCTACCGTTTCTACTGTTTAGGGGGAATTTAAAAAATTTCCCACATTTCAGAATATGGCAAACTTCACGGGAATAAGGGGAATGGCAGTTATTTGTTTTTTATAAAATATTTCCTGATTGGAGACTTTTTTTGTAAATAACCAAAACAAAATTTTCTTTACAATGCAAACAGCTTTTTTTTAATTTAACTATATACAGTTCTTTCTCATACAAATGTGGAAACTTATTTCTACCGTTTTTACCGTTTCTATACAGGTTAGGGAAAATTTATGAAATTTCCTATATTTTAGGAACTTATTTGTTTTTTATAAAATATTTCCTGATGTGGAGATTTTTTTTTGTGAAAAACCAAAACGAAATTAACTTTACAATGGAAACAGCGTTTTTTTATATACAGTTCTTCCTCATACAAATCTGAAAACCTATTTCTACCGTTTCAACTATTTAGGGGAATTTAAGAAATTTCCCACTTTTCAGAATGTGGCAAACTTCACGGCAATAGGGACAATCAAAACAAAATTTTCTTTACAATGCAAACAGCCTTTTTTTTAATTGAACTACAACAGTTCTTCCTCATACAATTCTAAAACCTATTTCTACCGTTTCAACTGTTTAGGGGAATTTAAGAAATTTCTCACTTTTCAGAATGTGGCAAACTTCACGGCAATAGGGATAATGGCACTTATTTGTTTTTTTATAAAATATTTCCTGACATGGAGACTTTTTTTGTAAACAACCGAAACAAAATTTTCTTTACAATGCAAACAGCCTTTTTTTAATTGAACTATATACAGTTCTTCCTCATGCAAATCTGAAAACCTATTTCTACCGTTTCTACTGTTTAGGGGAAATTTAAGAAATTGCCCACTTTTCAGAATGTGGCAAACTTCACGGCAATAGGGATAATGGCACTTATTTGTTTTTTAGAAAATATTTCCTGACATGAAGACTTTTTTTGTAAACAATCAAAACAAAATTTTCTTTACAATGCAAACAGCCTTTTCAGAATGTGGCAAACTTCACGGGAATAGGGATAATGGCACTTATTTGTTTTTTTTATAAAATATTTCCTGATGTGGAGACTTTTTGTTGTAAACAACCAAAACAAAATTTGCTTTACAATGCAAACAGCCTTTTTTTAATTGAACTATATACAGTTCTTCCTCATATAAATCTGAAAACCTATTTCTACCGTTTCTACTGTTTAGGGGGAATTTAAAAAATTTCCCACATTTCAGAATATGGCAAACTTCACGGGAATAAGGGGAATGGCAGTTATTTGTTTTTTATAAAATATTTCCTGATTGGAGACTTTTTTTGTAAATAACCAAAACAAAATTTTCTTTACAATGCAAACAGCTTTTTTTTAATTTAACTATATACAGTTCTTTCTCATACAAATGTGGAAACTTATTTCTACCGTTTTTACCGTTTCTATACAGGTTAGGGAAAATTTATGAAATTTCCTATATTTTAGGAACTTATTTGTTTTTTATAAAATATTTCCTGATGTGGAGATTTTTTTTTGTGAAAAACCAAAACGAAATTAACTTTACAATGGAAACAGCGTTTTTTTATTGAACTAACCGGGAAATTACACTTATTTGGCAAAATTCGTAATGTATAAGTTAAAAACCCCCAGATACCGCTTTTTATTGGAATCGGAATACAATTGGCAAACTCATCGGCCATATTGGTGCTGCCATTTTGAGATTATAAGTTTTGATTATAAATTCGTTATTTGCAACCTTAAAAACCCCTAGATATTCACTTTCATTGGAATCCGAATACAATCGGAAAAATTCGTCCGCCATTTTGAATTTATAAGTTCTGATCTAAAATTCTTTATTTGCTACCTTAAAAAACCCCAGATACCGATTTTCATTGGAATCGGAACACAATTGGCAAATTCGTCGGCCATTTTGAATTTATAAGTTTTGTTTAAACATTCGTTATTTACTACCTCAGAAAAGCCCAGATACCGATTTTCATTGTAATCGGAATACAATTGGCAAATTCGTCAGCCATATTGGCGCGGCCATTTTGAATTTATAAGGTCCGATCAAACATTCGCTATTTGCTACCTCAAAAAACCCCAGATACCGATTTTCATTGGAATCGGATCACAATTGGCAAATTCGTCGGCCATATTGGCGCGGCCATTTTGAATTTATAAGTTTTGACCACAAATTCGTTATTAGCGACCTTAAAAACCCCTAGATACCAACTTTCATTGAAATCGGAACACAATTTGCGAATTCATATTTGGGTAGCCATTTTGAATTTCGGTCATTTTTCAGCGGCCATTTTGAATTTCGAAAATCGGGCTTCGAGGTGTTTCAGGGAAGACCCCAACGGACTTTCGTGCAAAATTTCAAAGCTCTGCGATGACTGGTGCGCCCGCTACAGCGCACACATACATACATACGTACATACATACATACGTACATACATACAGAAACTTTCTTTTATTAATATAGATTGAACTACAACAGTTCTTCCTCATACAATTCTAAAACCTATTTCTACCGTTTCAACTGTTTAGGGGAATTTAAGAAATTTCTCACTTTTCAGAATGTGGCAAACTTCACGGCAATAGGGATAATGGCACTTATTTGTTTTTTTTATAAAATATTTCCTGACATGGAGACTTTTTTTGTAAACAACCGAAACAAAATTTTCTTTACAATGCAAACAGCCTTTTTTTAATTGAACTATATACAGTTCTTCCTCATGCAAATCTGAAAACCTATTTCTACCGTTTCTACTGTTTAGGGGAAATTTAAGAAATTGCCCACTTTTCAGAATGTGGCAAACTTCACGGCAATAGGGATAATGGCACTTATTTGTTTTTTAGAAAATATTTCCTGACATGAAGACTTTTTTTGTAAACAATCAAAACAAAATTTTCTTTACAATGCAAACAGCCTTTTCAGAATGTGGCAAACTTCACGGGAATAGGGATAATGGCACTTATTTGTTTTTTTTATAAAATATTTCCTGATGTGGAGACTTTTTGTTGTAAACAACCAAAACAAAATTTGCTTTACAATGCAAACAGCCTTTTTTTAATTGAACTATATACAGTTCTTCCTCATATAAATCTGAAAACCTATTTCTACCGTTTCTACTGTTTAGGGGGAATTTAAAAAATTTCCCACATTTCAGAATATGGCAAACTTCACGGGAATAAGGGGAATGGCAGTTATTTGTTTTTTATAAAATATTTCCTGATTGGAGACTTTTTTTGTAAATAACCAAAACAAAATTTTCTTTACAATGCAAACAGCTTTTTTTTAATTTAACTATATACAGTTCTTTCTCATACAAATGTGGAAACTTATTTCTACCGTTTTTACCGTTTCTATACAGGTTAGGGAAAATTTATGAAATTTCCTATATTTTAGGAACTTATTTGTTTTTTATAAAATATTTCCTGATGTGGAGATTTTTTTTTGTGAAAAACCAAAACGAAATTAACTTTACAATGGAAACAGCGTTTTTTTATATACAGTTCTTCCTCATACAAATCTGAAAACCTATTTCTACCGTTTCAACTATTTAGGGGAATTTAAGAAATTTCCCACTTTTCAGAATGTGGCAAACTTCACGGCAATAGGGACAATCAAAACAAAATTTTCTTTACAATGCAAACAGCCTTTTTTTTAATTGAACTACAACAGTTCTTCCTCATACAATTCTAAAACCTATTTCTACCGTTTCAACTGTTTAGGGGAATTTAAGAAATTTCTCACTTTTCAGAATGTGGCAAACTTCACGGCAATAGGGATAATGGCACTTATTTGTTTTTTTTATAAAATATTTCCTGACATGGAGACTTTTTTTGTAAACAACCGAAACAAAATTTTCTTTACAATGCAAACAGCCTTTTTTTAATTGAACTATATACAGTTCTTCCTCATGCAAATCTGAAAACCTATTTCTACCGTTTCTACTGTTTAGGGGAAATTTAAGAAATTGCCCACTTTTCAGAATGTGGCAAACTTCACGGCAATAGGGATAATGGCACTTATTTGTTTTTTAGAAAATATTTCCTGACATGAAGACTTTTTTTGTAAACAATCAAAACAAAATTTTCTTTACAATGCAAACAGCCTTTTCAGAATGTGGCAAACTTCACGGGAATAGGGATAATGGCACTTATTTGTTTTTTTTATAAAATATTTCCTGATGTGGAGACTTTTTGTTGTAAACAACCAAAACAAAATTTGCTTTACAATGCAAACAGCCTTTTTTTAATTGAACTATATACAGTTCTTCCTCATATAAATCTGAAAACCTATTTCTACCGTTTCTACTGTTTAGGGGGAATTTAAAAAATTTCCCACATTTCAGAATATGGCAAACTTCACGGGAATAAGGGGAATGGCAGTTATTTGTTTTTTATAAAATATTTCCTGATTGGAGACTTTTTTTGTAAATAACCAAAACAAAATTTTCTTTACAATGCAAACAGCTTTTTTTTAATTTAACTATATACAGTTCTTTCTCATACAAATGTGGAAACTTATTTCTACCGTTTTTACCGTTTCTATACAGGTTAGGGAAAATTTATGAAATTTCCTATATTTTAGGAACTTATTTGTTTTTTATAAAATATTTCCTGATGTGGAGATTTTTTTTTGTGAAAAACCAAAACGAAATTAACTTTACAATGGAAACAGCGTTTTTTTATATACAGTTCTTCCTCATACAAATCTGAAAACCTATTTCTACCGTTTCAACTATTTAGGGGAATTTAAGAAATTTCCCACTTTTCAGAATGTGGCAAACTTCACGGCAATAGGGACAATCAAAACAAAATTTTCTTTACAATGCAAACAGCCTTTTTTTTAATTGAACTACAACAGTTCTTCCTCATACAATTCTAAAACCTATTTCTACCGTTTCAACTGTTTAGGGGAATTTAAGAAATTTCTCACTTTTCAGAATGTGGCAAACTTCACGGCAATAGGGATAATGGCACTTATTTGTTTTTTTTATAAAATATTTCCTGACATGGAGACTTTTTTTGTAAACAACCGAAACAAAATTTTCTTTACAATGCAAACAGCCTTTTTTTAATTGAACTATATACAGTTCTTCCTCATGCAAATCTGAAAACCTATTTCTACCGTTTCTACTGTTTAGGGGAAATTTAAGAAATTGCCCACTTTTCAGAATGTGGCAAACTTCACGGCAATAGGGATAATGGCACTTATTTGTTTTTTAGAAAATATTTCCTGACATGAAGACTTTTTTTGTAAACAATCAAAACAAAATTTTCTTTACAATGCAAACAGCCTTTTCAGAATGTGGCAAACTTCACGGGAATAGGGATAATGGCACTTATTTGTTTTTTTTATAAAATATTTCCTGATGTGGAGACTTTTTGTTGTAAACAACCAAAACAAAATTTGCTTTACAATGCAAACAGCCTTTTTTTAATTGAACTATATACAGTTCTTCCTCATATAAATCTGAAAACCTATTTCTACCGTTTCTACTGTTTAGGGTGAATTTAAAAAATTTCCCACATTTCAGAATATGGCAAACTTCACGGGAATAAGGGGAATGGCAGTTATTTGTTTTTTATAAAATATTTCCTGATTGGAGACTTTTTTTGTAAATAACCAAAACAAAATTTTCTTTACAATGCAAACAGCTTTTTTTTAATTTAACTATATACAGTTCTTTCTCATACAAATGTGGAAACTTATTTCTACCGTTTTTACCGTTTCTATACAGGTTAGGGAAAATTTATGAAATTTCCTATATTTTAGGAACTTATTTGTTTTTTATAAAATATTTCCTGATGTGGAGATTTTTTTTTGTGAAAAACCAAAACGAAATTAACTTTACAATGGAAACAGCGTTTTTTTATTGAACTAACCGGGAAATTACACTTATTTGGCAAAATTCGTAATGTATAAGTTAAAAACCCCCAGATACCGCTTTTTATTGGAATCGGAATACAATTGGCAAACTCATCGGCCATATTGGTGCTGCCATTTTGAGTTTATAAGTTTTGATTATAAATTCGTTATTTGCAACCTTAAAAACCCCTAGATATTCACTTTCATTGGAATCCGAATACAATCGGAAAAATTCGTCCGCCATTTTGAATTTATAAGTTCTGATCTAAAATTCTTTATTTGCTACCTTAAAAAACCCCAGATACCGATTTTCATTGGAATCGGAACACAATTGGCAAATTCGTCGGCCATTTTGAATTTATAAGTTTTGTTTAAACATTCGTTATTTACTACCTCAGAAAAGCCCAGATACCGATTTTCATTGTAATCGGAATACAATTGGCAAATTCGTCAGCCATATTGGCGCGGCCATTTTGAATTTATAAGGTCCGATCAAACATTCGCTATTTGCTACCTCAAAAAACCCCAGATACCGATTTTCATTGGAATCGGATCACAATTGGCAAATTCGTCGGCCATATTGGCGCGGCCATTTTGAATTTATAAGTTTTGACCACAAATTCGTTATTAGCGACCTTAAAAACCCCTAGATACCAACTTTCATTGAAATCGGAACACAATTTGCGAATTCATATTTGGGTAGCCATTTTGAATTTCGGTCATTTTTCAGCGGCCATTTTGAATTTCGAAAATCGGGCTTCGAGGTGTTTCAGGGAAGACCCCAACGGACTTTCGTGCAAAATTTCAAAGCTCTGCGATGACTGGTGCGCCCGCTACAGCGCACACATACATACATACGTACATACATACATACGTACATACATACAGAAACTTTCTTTTATTAATATAGATAGAAGATTGAACTACAACAGTTCTTCCTCATACAATTCTAAAACCTATTTCTACCGTTTCAACTGTTTAGGGGAATTTAAGAAATTTCTCACTTTTCAGAATGTGGCAAACTTCACGGCAATAGGGATAATGGCACTTATTTGTTTTTTTTATAAAATATTTCCTGACATGGAGACTTTTTTTGTAAACAACCGAAACAAAATTTTCTTTACAATGCAAACAGCCTTTTTTTAATTGAACTATATACAGTTCTTCCTCATGCAAATCTGAAAACCTATTTCTACCGTTTCTACTGTTTAGGGGAAATTTAAGAAATTGCCCACTTTTCAGAATGTGGCAAACTTCACGGCAATAGGGATAATGGCACTTATTTGTTTTTTAGAAAATATTTCCTGACATGAAGACTTTTTTTGTAAACAATCAAAACAAAATTTTCTTTACAATGCAAACAGCCTTTTCAGAATGTGGCAAACTTCACGGGAATAGGGATAATGGCACTTATTTGTTTTTTTTATAAAATATTTCCTGATGTGGAGACTTTTTGTTGTAAACAACCAAAACAAAATTTGCTTTACAATGCAAACAGCCTTTTTTTAATTGAACTATATACAGTTCTTCCTCATATAAATCTGAAAACCTATTTCTACCGTTTCTACTGTTTAGGGGGAATTTAAAAAATTTCCCACATTTCAGAATATGGCAAACTTCACGGGAATAAGGGGAATGGCAGTTATTTGTTTTTTATAAAATATTTCCTGATTGGAGACTTTTTTTGTAAATAACCAAAACAAAATTTTCTTTACAATGCAAACAGCTTTTTTTTAATTTAACTATATACAGTTCTTTCTCATACAAATGTGGAAACTTATTTCTACCGTTTTTACCGTTTCTATACAGGTTAGGGAAAATTTATGAAATTTCCTATATTTTAGGAACTTATTTGTTTTTTATAAAATATTTCCTGATGTGGAGATTTTTTTTTGTGAAAAACCAAAACGAAATTAACTTTACAATGGAAACAGCGTTTTTTTATATACAGTTCTTCCTCATACAAATCTGAAAACCTATTTCTACCGTTTCAACTATTTAGGGGAATTTAAGAAATTTCCCACTTTTCAGAATGTGGCAAACTTCACGGCAATAGGGACAATCAAAACAAAATTTTCTTTACAATGCAAACAGCCTTTTTTTTAATTGAACTACAACAGTTCTTCCTCATACAATTCTAAAACCTATTTCTACCGTTTCAACTGTTTAGGGGAATTTAAGAAATTTCTCACTTTTCAGAATGTGGCAAACTTCACGGCAATAGGGATAATGGCACTTATTTGTTTTTTTTATAAAATATTTCCTGACATGGAGACTTTTTTTGTAAACAACCGAAACAAAATTTTCTTTACAATGCAAACAGCCTTTTTTTAATTGAACTATATACAGTTCTTCCTCATGCAAATCTGAAAACCTATTTCTACCGTTTCTACTGTTTAGGGGAAATTTAAGAAATTGCCCACTTTTCAGAATGTGGCAAACTTCACGGCAATAGGGATAATGGCACTTATTTGTTTTTTAGAAAATATTTCCTGACATGAAGACTTTTTTTGTAAACAATCAAAACAAAATTTTCTTTACAATGCAAACAGCCTTTTCAGAATGTGGCAAACTTCACGGGAATAGGGATAATGGCACTTATTTGTTTTTTTTATAAAATATTTCCTGATGTGGAGACTTTTTGTTGTAAACAACCAAAACAAAATTTGCTTTACAATGCAAACAGCCTTTTTTTAATTGAACTATATACAGTTCTTCCTCATATAAATCTGAAAACCTATTTCTACCGTTTCTACTGTTTAGGGGGAATTTAAAAAATTTCCCACATTTCAGAATATGGCAAACTTCACGGGAATAAGGGGAATGGCAGTTATTTGTTTTTTATAAAATATTTCCTGATTGGAGACTTTTTTTGTAAATAACCAAAACAAAATTTTCTTTACAATGCAAACAGCTTTTTTTTAATTTAACTATATACAGTTCTTTCTCATACAAATGTGGAAACTTATTTCTACCGTTTTTACCGTTTCTATACAGGTTAGGGAAAATTTATGAAATTTCCTATATTTTAGGAACTTATTTGTTTTTTATAAAATATTTCCTGATGTGGAGATTTTTTTTTGTGAAAAACCAAAACGAAATTAACTTTACAATGGAAACAGCGTTTTTTTATATACAGTTCTTCCTCATACAAATCTGAAAACCTATTTCTACCGTTTCAACTATTTAGGGGAATTTAAGAAATTTCCCACTTTTCAGAATGTGGCAAACTTCACGGCAATAGGGACAATCAAAACAAAATTTTCTTTACAATGCAAACAGCCTTTTTTTTAATTGAACTACAACAGTTCTTCCTCATACAATTCTAAAACCTATTTCTACCGTTTCAACTGTTTAGGGGAATTTAAGAAATTTCTCACTTTTCAGAATGTGGCAAACTTCACGGCAATAGGGATAATGGCACTTATTTGTTTTTTTTATAAAATATTTCCTGACATGGAGACTTTTTTTGTAAACAACCGAAACAAAATTTTCTTTACAATGCAAACAGCCTTTTTTTAATTGAACTATATACAGTTCTTCCTCATGCAAATCTGAAAACCTATTTCTACCGTTTCTACTGTTTAGGGGAAATTTAAGAAATTGCCCACTTTTCAGAATGTGGCAAACTTCACGGCAATAGGGATAATGGCACTTATTTGTTTTTTAGAAAATATTTCCTGACATGAAGACTTTTTTTGTAAACAATCAAAACAAAATTTTCTTTACAATGCAAACAGCCTTTTCAGAATGTGGCAAACTTCACGGGAATAGGGATAATGGCACTTATTTGTTTTTTTTATAAAATATTTCCTGATGTGGAGACTTTTTGTTGTAAACAACCAAAACAAAATTTGCTTTACAATGCAAACAGCCTTTTTTTAATTGAACTATATACAGTTCTTCCTCATATAAATCTGAAAACCTATTTCTACCGTTTCTACTGTTTAGGGGGAATTTAAAAAATTTCCCACATTTCAGAATATGGCAAACTTCACGGGAATAAGGGGAATGGCAGTTATTTGTTTTTTATAAAATATTTCCTGATTGGAGACTTTTTTTGTAAATAACCAAAACAAAATTTTCTTTACAATGCAAACAGCTTTTTTTTAATTTAACTATATACAGTTCTTTCTCATACAAATGTGGAAACTTATTTCTACCGTTTTTACCGTTTCTATACAGGTTAGGGAAAATTTATGAAATTTCCTATATTTTAGGAACTTATTTGTTTTTTATAAAATATTTCCTGATGTGGAGATTTTTTTTTGTGAAAAACCAAAACGAAATTAACTTTACAATGGAAACAGCGTTTTTTTATATACAGTTCTTCCTCATACAAATCTGAAAACCTATTTCTACCGTTTCAACTATTTAGGGGAATTTAAGAAATTTCCCACTTTTCAGAATGTGGCAAACTTCACGGCAATAGGGACAATCAAAACAAAATTTTCTTTACAATGCAAACAGCCTTTTTTTTAATTGAACTACAACAGTTCTTCCTCATACAATTCTAAAACCTATTTCTACCGTTTCAACTGTTTAGGGGAATTTAAGAAATTTCTCACTTTTCAGAATGTGGCAAACTTCACGGCAATAGGGATAATGGCACTTATTTGTTTTTTTTATAAAATATTTCCTGACATGGAGACTTTTTTTGTAAACAACCGAAACAAAATTTTCTTTACAATGCAAACAGCCTTTTTTTAATTGAACTATATACAGTTCTTCCTCATGCAAATCTGAAAACCTATTTCTACCGTTTCTACTGTTTAGGGGAAATTTAAGAAATTGCCCACTTTTCAGAATGTGGCAAACTTCACGGCAATAGGGATAATGGCACTTATTTGTTTTTTAGAAAATATTTCCTGACATGAAGACTTTTTTTGTAAACAATCAAAACAAAATTTTCTTTACAATGCAAACAGCCTTTTCAGAATGTGGCAAACTTCACGGGAATAGGGATAATGGCACTTATTTGTTTTTTTTATAAAATATTTCCTGATGTGGAGACTTTTTGTTGTAAACAACCAAAACAAAATTTGCTTTACAATGCAAACAGCCTTTTTTTAATTGAACTATATACAGTTCTTCCTCATATAAATCTGAAAACCTATTTCTACCGTTTCTACTGTTTAGGGGGAATTTAAAAAATTTCCCACATTTCAGAATATGGCAAACTTCACGGGAATAAGGGGAATGGCAGTTATTTGTTTTTTATAAAATATTTCCTGATTGGAGACTTTTTTTGTAAATAACCAAAACAAAATTTTCTTTACAATGCAAACAGCTTTTTTTTAATTTAACTATATACAGTTCTTTCTCATACAAATGTGGAAACTTATTTCTACCGTTTTTACCGTTTCTATACAGGTTAGGGAAAATTTATGAAATTTCCTATATTTTAGGAACTTATTTGTTTTTTATAAAATATTTCCTGATGTGGAGATTTTTTTTTGTGAAAAACCAAAACGAAATTAACTTTACAATGGAAACAGCGTTTTTTTATATACAGTTCTTCCTCATACAAATCTGAAAACCTATTTCTACCGTTTCAACTATTTAGGGGAATTTAAGAAATTTCCCACTTTTCAGAATGTGGCAAACTTCACGGCAATAGGGACAATCAAAACAAAATTTTCTTTACAATGCAAACAGCCTTTTTTTTAATTGAACTACAACAGTTCTTCCTCATACAATTCTAAAACCTATTTCTACCGTTTCAACTGTTTAGGGGAATTTAAGAAATTTCTCACTTTTCAGAATGTGGCAAACTTCACGGCAATAGGGATAATGGCACTTATTTGTTTTTTTTATAAAATATTTCCTGACATGGAGACTTTTTTTGTAAACAACCGAAACAAAATTTTCTTTACAATGCAAACAGCCTTTTTTTAATTGAACTATATACAGTTCTTCCTCATGCAAATCTGAAAACCTATTTCTACCGTTTCTACTGTTTAGGGGAAATTTAAGAAATTGCCCACTTTTCAGAATGTGGCAAACTTCACGGCAATAGGGATAATGGCACTTATTTGTTTTTTAGAAAATATTTCCTGACATGAAGACTTTTTTTGTAAACAATCAAAACAAAATTTTCTTTACAATGCAAACAGCCTTTTCAGAATGTGGCAAACTTCACGGGAATAGGGATAATGGCACTTATTTGTTTTTTTTATAAAATATTTCCTGATGTGGAGACTTTTTGTTGTAAACAACCAAAACAAAATTTGCTTTACAATGCAAACAGCCTTTTTTTAATTGAACTATATACAGTTCTTCCTCATATAAATCTGAAAACCTATTTCTACCGTTTCTACTGTTTAGGGGGAATTTAAAAAATTTCCCACATTTCAGAATATGGCAAACTTCACGGGAATAAGGGGAATGGCAGTTATTTGTTTTTTATAAAATATTTCCTGATTGGAGACTTTTTTTGTAAATAACCAAAACAAAATTTTCTTTACAATGCAAACAGCTTTTTTTTAATTTAACTATATACAGTTCTTTCTCATACAAATGTGGAAACTTATTTCTACCGTTTTTACCGTTTCTATACAGGTTAGGGAAAATTTATGAAATTTCCTATATTTTAGTAACTTATTTGTTTTTTATAAAATATTTCCTGATGTGGAGATTTTTTTTTGTGAAAAACCAAAACGAAATTAACTTTACAATGGAAACAGCGTTTTTTTATTGAACTAACCGGGAAATTACACTTATTTGGCAAAATTCGTAATGTATAAGTTAAAAACCCCCAGATACCGCTTTTTATTGGAATCGGAATACAATTGGCAAACTCATCGGCCATATTGGTGCTGCCATTTTGAGTTTATAAGTTTTGATTATAAATTCGTTATTTGCAACCTTAAAAACCCCTAGATATTCACTTTCATTGGAATCCGAATACAATCGGAAAAATTCGTCCGCCATTTTGAATTTATAAGTTCTGATCTAAAATTCTTTATTTGCTACCTTAAAAAACCCCAGATACCGATTTTCATTGGAATCGGAACACAATTGGCAAATTCGTCGGCCATTTTGAATTTATAAGTTTTGTTTAAACATTCGTTATTTACTACCTCAGAAAAGCCCAGATACCGATTTTCATTGTAATCGGAATACAATTGGCAAATTCGTCAGCCATATTGGCGCGGCCATTTTGAATTTATAAGGTCCGATCAAACATTCGCTATTTGCTACCTCAAAAAACCCCAGATACCGATTTTCATTGGAATCGGATCACAATTGGCAAATTCGTCGGCCATATTGGCGCGGCCATTTTGAATTTATAAGTTTTGACCACAAATTCGTTATTAGCGACCTTAAAAACCCCTAGATACCAACTTTCATTGAAATCGGAACACAATTTGCGAATTCATATTTGGGTAGCCATTTTGAATTTCGGTCATTTTTCAGCGGCCATTTTGAATTTCGAAAATCGGGCTTCGAGGTGTTTCAGGGAAGACCCCAACGGACTTTCGTGCAAAATTTCAAAGCTCTGCGATGACTGGTGCGCCCGCTACAGCGCACACATACATACATACGTACATACATACATACGTACATACATACAGAAACTTTCTTTTATTAATATAGATTGAACTACAACAGTTCTTCCTCATACAATTCTAAAACCTATTTCTACCGTTTCAACTGTTTAGGGGAATTTAAGAAATTTCTCACTTTTCAGAATGTGGCAAACTTCACGGCAATAGGGATAATGGCACTTATTTGTTTTTTTTATAAAATATTTCCTGACATGGAGACTTTTTTTGTAAACAACCGAAACAAAATTTTCTTTACAATGCAAACAGCCTTTTTTTAATTGAACTATATACAGTTCTTCCTCATGCAAATCTGAAAACCTATTTCTACCGTTTCTACTGTTTAGGGGAAATTTAAGAAATTGCCCACTTTTCAGAATGTGGCAAACTTCACGGCAATAGGGATAATGGCACTTATTTGTTTTTTAGAAAATATTTCCTGACATGAAGACTTTTTTTGTAAACAATCAAAACAAAATTTTCTTTACAATGCAAACAGCCTTTTCAGAATGTGGCAAACTTCACGGGAATAGGGATAATGGCACTTATTTGTTTTTTTTATAAAATATTTCCTGATGTGGAGACTTTTTGTTGTAAACAACCAAAACAAAATTTGCTTTACAATGCAAACAGCCTTTTTTTAATTGAACTATATACAGTTCTTCCTCATATAAATCTGAAAACCTATTTCTACCGTTTCTACTGTTTAGGGGGAATTTAAAAAATTTCCCACATTTCAGAATATGGCAAACTTCACGGGAATAAGGGGAATGGCAGTTATTTGTTTTTTATAAAATATTTCCTGATTGGAGACTTTTTTTGTAAATAACCAAAACAAAATTTTCTTTACAATGCAAACAGCTTTTTTTTAATTTAACTATATACAGTTCTTTCTCATACAAATGTGGAAACTTATTTCTACCGTTTTTACCGTTTCTATACAGGTTAGGGAAAATTTATGAAATTTCCTATATTTTAGGAACTTATTTGTTTTTTATAAAATATTTCCTGATGTGGAGATTTTTTTTTGTGAAAAACCAAAACGAAATTAACTTTACAATGGAAACAGCGTTTTTTTATATACAGTTCTTCCTCATACAAATCTGAAAACCTATTTCTACCGTTTCAACTATTTAGGGGAATTTAAGAAATTTCCCACTTTTCAGAATGTGGCAAACTTCACGGCAATAGGGACAATCAAAACAAAATTTTCTTTACAATGCAAACAGCCTTTTTTTTAATTGAACTACAACAGTTCTTCCTCATACAATTCTAAAACCTATTTCTACCGTTTCAACTGTTTAGGGGAATTTAAGAAATTTCTCACTTTTCAGAATGTGGCAAACTTCACGGCAATAGGGATAATGGCACTTATTTGTTTTTTTTATAAAATATTTCCTGACATGGAGACTTTTTTTGTAAACAACCGAA
Source organism: Thereva nobilitata (assembly GCA_963855945.1). Lineage (NCBI taxonomy): Eukaryota > Metazoa > Arthropoda > Insecta > Diptera > Therevidae > Thereva > Thereva nobilitata. The sequence goes on from OY979696.1 coordinate 147,255,178, forward strand.
ACAAAATTTTCTTTACAATGCAAACAGCCTTTTTTTAATTGAACTATATACAGTTCTTCCTCATGCAAATCTGAAAACCTATTTCTACCGTTTCTACTGTTTAGGGGAAATTTAAGAAATTGCCCACTTTTCAGAATGTGGCAAACTTCACGGCAATAGGGATAATGGCACTTATTTGTTTTTTAGAAAATATTTCCTGACATGAAGACTTTTTTTGTAAACAATCAAAACAAAATTTTCTTTACAATGCAAACAGCCTTTTCAGAATGTGGCAAACTTCACGGGAATAGGGATAATGGCACTTATTTGTTTTTTTTATAAAATATTTCCTGATGTGGAGACTTTTTGTTGTAAACAACCAAAACAAAATTTGCTTTACAATGCAAACAGCCTTTTTTTAATTGAACTATATACAGTTCTTCCTCATATAAATCTGAAAACCTATTTCTACCGTTTCTACTGTTTAGGGGGAATTTAAAAAATTTCCCACATTTCAGAATATGGCAAACTTCACGGGAATAAGGGGAATGGCAGTTATTTGTTTTTTATAAAATATTTCCTGATTGGAGACTTTTTTTGTAAATAACCAAAACAAAATTTTCTTTACAATGCAAACAGCTTTTTTTTAATTTAACTATATACAGTTCTTTCTCATACAAATGTGGAAACTTATTTCTACCGTTTTTACCGTTTCTATACAGGTTAGGGAAAATTTATGAAATTTCCTATATTTTAGGAACTTATTTGTTTTTTATAAAATATTTCCTGATGTGGAGATTTTTTTTTGTGAAAAACCAAAACGAAATTAACTTTACAATGGAAACAGCGTTTTTTTATATACAGTTCTTCCTCATAAAAATCTGAAAACCTATTTCTACCGTTTCAACTATTTAGGGGAATTTAAGAAATTTCCCACTTTTCAGAATGTGGCAAACTTCACGGCAATAGGGACAATCAAAACAAAATTTTCTTTACAATGCAAACAGCCTTTTTTTTAATTGAACTACAACAGTTCTTCCTCATACAATTCTAAAACCTATTTCTACCGTTTCAACTGTTTAGGGGAATTTAAGAAATTTCTCACTTTTCAGAATGTGGCAAACTTCACGGCAATAGGGATAATGGCACTTATTTGTTTTTTTTATAAAATATTTCCTGACATGGAGACTTTTTTTGTAAACAACCGAAACAAAATTTTCTTTACAATGCAAACAGCCTTTTTTTAATTGAACTATATACAGTTCTTCCTCATGCAAATCTGAAAACCTATTTCTACCGTTTCTACTGTTTAGGGGAAATTTAAGAAATTGCCCACTTTTCAGAATGTGGCAAACTTCACGGCAATAGGGATAATGGCACTTATTTGTTTTTTAGAAAATATTTCCTGACATGAAGACTTTTTTTGTAAACAATCAAAACAAAATTTTCTTTACAATGCAAACAGCCTTTTCAGAATGTGGCAAACTTCACGGGAATAGGGATAATGGCACTTATTTGTTTTTTTTATAAAATATTTCCTGATGTGGGGACTTTTTGTTGTAAACAACCAAAACAAAATTTGCTTTACAATGCAAACAGCCTTTTTTTAATTGAACTATATACAGTTCTTCCTCATATAAATCTGAAAACCTATTTCTACCGTTTCTACTGTTTAGGGGGAATTTAAAAAATTTCCCACATTTCAGAATATGGCAAACTTCACGGGAATAAGGGGAATGGCAGTTATTTGTTTTTTATAAAATATTTCCTGATTGGAGACTTTTTTTGTAAATAACCAAAACAAAATTTTCTTTACAATGCAAACAGCTTTTTTTTAATTTAACTATATACAGTTCTTTCTCATACAAATGTGGAAACTTATTTCTACCGTTTTTACCGTTTCTATACAGGTTAGGGAAAATTTATGAAATTTCCTATATTTTAGGAACTTATTTGTTTTTTATAAAATATTTCCTGATGTGGAGATTTTTTTTTGTGAAAAACCAAAACGAAATTAACTTTACAATGGAAACAGCGTTTTTTTATATACAGTTCTTCCTCATACAAATCTGAAAACCTATTTCTACCGTTTCAACTATTTAGGGGAATTTAAGAAATTTCCCACTTTTCAGAATGTGGCAAACTTCACGGCAATAGGGACAATCAAAACAAAATTTTCTTTACAATGCAAACAGCCTTTTTTTTAATTGAACTACAACAGTTCTTCCTCATACAATTCTAAAACCTATTTCTACCGTTTCAACTGTTTAGGGGAATTTAAGAAATTTCTCACTTTTCAGAATGTGGCAAACTTCACGGCAATAGGGATAATGGCACTTATTTGTTTTTTTTATAAAATATTTCCTGACATGGAGACTTTTTTTGTAAACAACCGAAACAAAATTTTCTTTACAATGCAAACAGCCTTTTTTTAATTGAACTATATACAGTTCTTCCTCATGCAAATCTGAAAACCTATTTCTACCGTTTCTACTGTTTAGGGGAAATTTAAGAAATTGCCCACTTTTCAGAATGTGGCAAACTTCACGGCAATAGGGATAATGGCACTTATTTGTTTTTTAGAAAATATTTCCTGACATGAAGACTTTTTTTGTAAACAATCAAAACAAAATTTTCTTTACAATGCAAACAGCCTTTTCAGAATGTGGCAAACTTCACGGGAATAGGGATAATGGCACTTATTTGTTTTTTTTATAAAATATTTCCTGATGTGGAGACTTTTTGTTGTAAACAACCAAAACAAAATTTGCTTTACAATGCAAACAGCCTTTTTTTAATTGAACTATATACAGTTCTTCCTCATATAAATCTGAAAACCTATTTCTACCGTTTCTACTGTTTAGGGGGAATTTAAAAAATTTCCCACATTTCAGAATATGGCAAACTTCACGGGAATAAGGGGAATGGCAGTTATTTGTTTTTTATAAAATATTTCCTGATTGGAGACTTTTTTTGTAAATAACCAAAACAAAATTTTCTTTACAATGCAAACAGCTTTTTTTTAATTTAACTATATACAGTTCTTTCTCATACAAATGTGGAAACTTATTTCTACCGTTTTTACCGTTTCTATACAGGTTAGGGAAAATTTATGAAATTTCCTATATTTTAGGAACTTATTTGTTTTTTATAAAATATTTCCTGATGTGGAGATTTTTTTTTGTGAAAAACCAAAACGAAATTAACTTTACAATGGAAACAGCGTTTTTTTATTGAACTAACCGGGAAATTACACTTATTTGGCAAAATTCGTAATGTATAAGTTAAAAACCCCCAGATACCGCTTTTTATTGGAATCGGAATACAATTGGCAAACTCATCGGCCATATTGGTGCTGCCATTTTGAGTTTATAAGTTTTGATTATAAATTCGTTATTTGCAACCTTAAAAACCCCTAGATATTCACTTTCATTGGAATCCGAATACAATCGGAAAAATTCGTCCGCCATTTTGAATTTATAAGTTCTGATCTAAAATTCTTTATTTGCTACCTTAAAAAACCCCAGATACCGATTTTCATTGGAATCGGAACACAATTGGCAAATTCGTCGGCCATTTTGAATTTATAAGTTTTGTTTAAACATTCGTTATTTACTACCTCAGAAAAGCCCAGATACCGATTTTCATTGTAATCGGAATACAATTGGCAAATTCGTCAGCCATATTGGCGTGGCCATTTTGAATTTATAAGGTCCGATCAAACAGTCGCTATTTGCTACCTCAAAAAACCCCAGATACCGATTTTCATTGGAATCGGATCACAATTGGCAAATTCGTCGGCCATATTGGCGCGGCCATTTTGAATTTATAAGTTTTGACCACAAATTCGTTATTAGCGACCTTAAAAACCCCTAGATACCAACTTTCATTGAAATCGGAACACAATTTGCGAATTCATATTTGGGTAGCCATTTTGAATTTCGGTCATTTTTCAGCGGCCATTTTGAATTTCGAAAATCGGGCTTCGAGGTGTTTCAGGGAAGACCCCAACGGACTTTCGTGCAAAATTTCAAAGCTCTGCGATGACTGGTGCGCCCGCTACAGCGCACACATACATACATACGTACATACATACATACGTACATACATACAGAAACTTTCTTTTATTAATATAGATTGAACTACAACAGTTCTTCCTCATACAATTCTAAAACCTATTTCTACCGTTTCAACTGTTTAGGGGAATTTAAGAAATTTCTCACTTTTCAGAATGTGGCAAACTTCACGGCAATAGGGATAATGGCACTTATTTGTTTTTTTTATAAAATATTTCCTGACATGGAGACTTTTTTTGTAAACAACCGAAACAAAATTTTCTTTACAATGCAAACAGCCTTTTTTTAATTGAACTATATACAGTTCTTCCTCATGCAAATCTGAAAACCTATTTCTACCGTTTCTACTGTTTAGGGGAAATTTAAGAAATTGCCCACTTTTCAGAATGTGGCAAACTTCACGGCAATAGGGATAATGGCACTTATTTGTTTTTTAGAAAATATTTCCTGACATGAAGACTTTTTTTGTAAACAATCAAAACAAAATTTTCTTTACAATGCAAACAGCCTTTTCAGAATGTGGCAAACTTCACGGGAATAGGGATAATGGCACTTATTTGTTTTTTTTATAAAATATTTCCTGATGTGGAGACTTTTTGTTGTAAACAACCAAAACAAAATTTGCTTTACAATGCAAACAGCCTTTTTTTAATTGAACTATATACAGTTCTTCCTCATATAAATCTGAAAACCTATTTCTACCGTTTCTACTGTTTAGGGGGAATTTAAAAAATTTCCCACATTTCAGAATATGGCAAACTTCACGGGAATAAGGGGAATGGCAGTTATTTGTTTTTTATAAAATATTTCCTGATTGGAGACTTTTTTTGTAAATAACCAAAACAAAATTTTCTTTACAATGCAAACAGCTTTTTTTTAATTTAACTATATACAGTTCTTTCTCATACAAATGTGGAAACTTATTTCTACCGTTTTTACCGTTTCTATACAGGTTAGGGAAAATTTATGAAATTTCCTATATTTTAGGAACTTATTTGTTTTTTATAAAATATTTCCTGATGTGGAGATTTTTTTTTGTGAAAAACCAAAACGAAATTAACTTTACAATGGAAACAGCGTTTTTTTATATACAGTTCTTCCTCATACAAATCTGAAAACCTATTTCTACCGTTTCAACTATTTAGGGGAATTTAAGAAATTTCCCACTTTTCAGAATGTGGCAAACTTCACGGCAATAGGGACAATCAAAACAAAATTTTCTTTACAATGCAAACAGCCTTTTTTTTAATTGAACTACAACAGTTCTTCCTCATACAATTCTAAAACCTATTTCTACCGTTTCAACTGTTTAGGGGAATTTAAGAAATTTCTCACTTTTCAGAATGTGGCAAACTTCACGGCAATAGGGATAATGGCACTTATTTGTTTTTTTTATAAAATATTTCCTGACATGGAGACTTTTTTTGTAAACAACCGAAACAAAATTTTCTTTACAATGCAAACAGCCTTTTTTTAATTGAACTATATACAGTTCTTCCTCATGCAAATCTGAAAACCTATTTCTACCGTTTCTACTGTTTAGGGGAAATTTAAGAAATTGCCCACTTTTCAGAATGTGGCAAACTTCACGGCAATAGGGATAATGGCACTTATTTGTTTTTTAGAAAATATTTCCTGACATGAAGACTTTTTTTGTAAACAATCAAAACAAAATTTTCTTTACAATGCAAACAGCCTTTTCAGAATGTGGCAAACTTCACGGGAATAGGGATAATGGCACTTATTTGTTTTTTTTATAAAATATTTCCTGATGTGGAGACTTTTTGTTGTAAACAACCAAAACAAAATTTGCTTTACAATGCAAACAGCCTTTTTTTAATTGAACTATATACAGTTCTTCCTCATATAAATCTGAAAACCTATTTCTACCGTTTCTACTGTTTAGGGGGAATTTAAAAAATTTCCCACATTTCAGAATATGGCAAACTTCACGGGAATAAGGGGAATGGCAGTTATTTGTTTTTTATAAAATATTTCCTGATTGGAGACTTTTTTTGTAAATAACCAAAACAAAATTTTCTTTACAATGCAAACAGCTTTTTTTTAATTTAACTATATACAGTTCTTTCTCATACAAATGTGGAAACTTATTTCTACCGTTTTTACCGTTTCTATACAGGTTAGGGAAAATTTATGAAATTTCCTATATTTTAGGAACTTATTTGTTTTTTATAAAATATTTCCTGATGTGGAGATTTTTTTTTGTGAAAAACCAAAACGAAATTAACTTTACAATGGAAACAGCGTTTTTTTATATACAGTTCTTCCTCATACAAATCTGAAAACCTATTTCTACCGTTTCAACTATTTAGGGGAATTTAAGAAATTTCCCACTTTTCAGAATGTGGCAAACTTCACGGCAATAGGGACAATCAAAACAAAATTTTCTTTACAATGCAAACAGCCTTTTTTTTAATTGAACTACAACAGTTCTTCCTCATACAATTCTAAAACCTATTTCTACCGTTTCAACTGTTTAGGGGAATTTAAGAAATTTCTCACTTTTCAGAATGTGGCAAACTTCACGGCAATAGGGATAATGGCACTTATTTGTTTTTTTTATAAAATATTTCCTGACATGGAGACTTTTTTTGTAAACAACCGAAACAAAATTTTCTTTACAATGCAAACAGCCTTTTTTTAATTGAACTATATACAGTTCTTCCTCATGCAAATCTGAAAACCTATTTCTACCGTTTCTACTGTTTAGGGGAAATTTAAGAAATTGCCCACTTTTCAGAATGTGGCAAACTTCACGGCAATAGGGATAATGGCACTTATTTGTTTTTTAGAAAATATTTCCTGACATGAAGACTTTTTTTGTAAACAATCAAAACAAAATTTTCTTTACAATGCAAACAGCCTTTTCAGAATGTGGCAAACTTCACGGGAATAGGGATAATGGCACTTATTTGTTTTTTTTATAAAATATTTCCTGATGTGGAGACTTTTTGTTGTAAACAACCAAAACAAAATTTGCTTTACAATGCAAACAGCCTTTTTTTAATTGAACTATATACAGTTCTTCCTCATATAAATCTGAAAACCTATTTCTACCGTTTCTACTGTTTAGGGGGAATTTAAAAAATTTCCCACATTTCAGAATATGGCAAACTTCACGGGAATAAGGGGAATGGCAGTTATTTGTTTTTTATAAAATATTTCCTGATTGGAGACTTTTTTTGTAAATAACCAAAACAAAATTTTCTTTACAATGCAAACAGCTTTTTTTTAATTTAACTATATACAGTTCTTTCTCATACAAATGTGGAAACTTATTTCTACCGTTTTTACCGTTTCTATACAGGTTAGGGAAAATTTATGAAATTTCCTATATTTTAGGAACTTATTTGTTTTTTATAAAATATTTCCTGATGTGGAGATTTTTTTTTGTGAAAAACCAAAACGAAATTAACTTTACAATGGAAACAGCGTTTTTTTATATACAGTTCTTCCTCATACAAATCTGAAAACCTATTTCTACCGTTTCAACTATTTAGGGGAATTTAAGAAATTTCCCACTTTTCAGAATGTGGCAAACTTCACGGCAATAGGGACAATCAAAACAAAATTTTCTTTACAATGCAAACAGCCTTTTTTTTAATTGAACTACAACAGTTCTTCCTCATACAATTCTAAAACCTATTTCTACCGTTTCAACTGTTTAGGGGAATTTAAGAAATTTCTCACTTTTCAGAATGTGGCAAACTTCACGGCAATAGGGATAATGGCACTTATTTGTTTTTTTTATAAAATATTTCCTGACATGGAGACTTTTTTTGTAAACAACCGAAACAAAATTTTCTTTACAATGCAAACAGCCTTTTTTTAATTGAACTATATACAGTTCTTCCTCATGCAAATCTGAAAACCTATTTCTACCGTTTCTACTGTTTAGGGGAAATTTAAGAAATTGCCCACTTTTCAGAATGTGGCAAACTTCACGGCAATAGGGATAATGGCACTTATTTGTTTTTTAGAAAATATTTCCTGACATGAAGACTTTTTTTGTAAACAATCAAAACAAAATTTTCTTTACAATGCAAACAGCCTTTTCAGAATGTGGCAAACTTCACGGGAATAGGGATAATGGCACTTATTTGTTTTTTTTATAAAATATTTCCTGATGTGGAGACTTTTTGTTGTAAACAACCAAAACAAAATTTGCTTTACAATGCAAACAGCCTTTTTTTAATTGAACTATATACAGTTCTTCCTCATATAAATCTGAAAACCTATTTCTACCGTTTCTACTGTTTAGGGGGAATTTAAAAAATTTCCCACATTTCAGAATATGGCAAACTTCACGGGAATAAGGGGAATGGCAGTTATTTGTTTTTTATAAAATATTTCCTGATTGGAGACTTTTTTTGTAAATAACCAAAACAAAATTTTCTTTACAATGCAAACAGCTTTTTTTTAATTTAACTATATACAGTTCTTTCTCATACAAATGTGGAAACTTATTTCTACCGTTTTTACCGTTTCTATACAGGTTAGGGAAAATTTATGAAATTTCCTATATTTTAGGAACTTATTTGTTTTTTATAAAATATTTCCTGATGTGGAGATTTTTTTTTGTGAAAAACCAAAACGAAATTAACTTTACAATGGAAACAGCGTTTTTTTATATACAGTTCTTCCTCATACAAATCTGAAAACCTATTTCTACCGTTTCAACTATTTAGGGGAATTTAAGAAATTTCCCACTTTTCAGAATGTGGCAAACTTCACGGCAATAGGGACAATCAAAACAAAATTTTCTTTACAATGCAAACAGCCTTTTTTTTAATTGAACTACAACAGTTCTTCCTCATACAATTCTAAAACCTATTTCTACCGTTTCAACTGTTTAGGGGAATTTAAGAAATTTCTCACTTTTCAGAATGTGGCAAACTTCACGGCAATAGGGATAATGGCACTTATTTGTTTTTTTTATAAAATATTTCCTGACATGGAGACTTTTTTTGTAAACAACCGAAACAAAATTTTCTTTACAATGCAAACAGCCTTTTTTTAATTGAACTATATACAGTTCTTCCTCATGCAAATCTGAAAACCTATTTCTACCGTTTCTACTGTTTAGGGGAAATTTAAGAAATTGCCCACTTTTCAGAATGTGGCAAACTTCACGGCAATAGGGATAATGGCACTTATTTGTTTTTTAGAAAATATTTCCTGACATGAAGACTTTTTTTGTAAACAATCAAAACAAAATTTTCTTTACAATGCAAACAGCCTTTTCAGAATGTGGCAAACTTCACGGGAATAGGGATAATGGCACTTATTTGTTTTTTTTATAAAATATTTCCTGATGTGGAGACTTTTTGTTGTAAACAACCAAAACAAAATTTGCTTTACAATGCAAACAGCCTTTTTTTAATTGAACTATATACAGTTCTTCCTCATATAAATCTGAAAACCTATTTCTACCGTTTCTACTGTTTAGGGGGAATTTAAAAAATTTCCCACATTTCAGAATATGGCAAACTTCACGGGAATAAGGGGAATGGCAGTTATTTGTTTTTTATAAAATATTTCCTGATTGGAGACTTTTTTTGTAAATAACCAAAACAAAATTTTCTTTACAATGCAAACAGCTTTTTTTTAATTTAACTATATACAGTTCTTTCTCATACAAATGTGGAAACTTATTTCTACCGTTTTTACCGTTTCTATACAGGTTAGGGAAAATTTATGAAATTTCCTATATTTTAGTAACTTATTTGTTTTTTATAAAATATTTCCTGATGTGGAGATTTTTTTTTGTGAAAAACCAAAACGAAATTAACTTTACAATGGAAACAGCGTTTTTTTATTGAACTAACCGGGAAATTACACTTATTTGGCAAAATTCGTAATGTATAAGTTAAAAACCCCCAGATACCGCTTTTTATTGGAATCGGAATACAATTGGCAAACTCATCGGCCATATTGGTGCTGCCATTTTGAGTTTATAAGTTTTGATTATAAATTCGTTATTTGCAACCTTAAAAACCCCTAGATATTCACTTTCATTGGAATCCGAATACAATCGGAAAAATTCGTCCGCCATTTTGAATTTATAAGTTCTGATCTAAAATTCTTTATTTGCTACCTTAAAAAACCCCAGATACCGATTTTCATTGGAATCGGAACACAATTGGCAAATTCGTCGGCCATTTTGAATTTATAAGTTTTGTTTAAACATTCGTTATTTACTACCTCAGAAAAGCCCAGATACCGATTTTCATTGTAATCGGAATACAATTGGCAAATTCGTCAGCCATATTGGCGCGGCCATTTTGAATTTATAAGGTCCGATCAAACATTCGCTATTTGCTACCTCAAAAAACCCCAGATACCGATTTTCATTGGAATCGGATCACAATTGGCAAATTCGTCGGCCATATTGGCGCGGCCATTTTGAATTTATAAGTTTTGACCACAAATTCGTTATTAGCGACCTTAAAAACCCCTAGATACCAACTTTCATTGAAATCGGAACACAATTTGCGAATTCATATTTGGGTAGCCATTTTGAATTTCGGTCATTTTTCAGCGGCCATTTTGAATTTCGAAAATCGGGCTTCGAGGTGTTTCAGGGAAGACCCCAACGGACTTTCGTGCAAAATTTCAAAGCTCTGCGATGACTGGTGCGCCCGCTACAGCGCACACATACATACATACGTACATACATACATACGTACATACATACAGAAACTTTCTTTTATTAATATAGATTGAACTACAACAGTTCTTCCTCATACAATTCTAAAACCTATTTCTACCGTTTCAACTGTTTAGGGGAATTTAAGAAATTTCTCACTTTTCAGAATGTGGCAAACTTCACGGCAATAGGGATAATGGCACTTATTTGTTTTTTTTATAAAATATTTCCTGACATGGAGACTTTTTTTGTAAACAACCGAAACAAAATTTTCTTTACAATGCAAACAGCCTTTTTTTAATTGAACTATATACAGTTCTTCCTCATGCAAATCTGAAAACCTATTTCTACCGTTTCTACTGTTTAGGGGAAATTTAAGAAATTGCCCACTTTTCAGAATGTGGCAAACTTCACGGCAATAGGGATAATGGCACTTATTTGTTTTTTAGAAAATATTTCCTGACATGAAGACTTTTTTTGTAAACAATCAAAACAAAATTTTCTTTACAATGCAAACAGCCTTTTCAGAATGTGGCAAACTTCACGGGAATAGGGATAATGGCACTTATTTGTTTTTTTTATAAAATATTTCCTGATGTGGAGACTTTTTGTTGTAAACAACCAAAACAAAATTTGCTTTACAATGCAAACAGCCTTTTTTTAATTGAACTATATACAGTTCTTCCTCATATAAATCTGAAAACCTATTTCTACCGTTTCTACTGTTTAGGGGGAATTTAAAAAATTTCCCACATTTCAGAATATGGCAAACTTCACGGGAATAAGGGGAATGGCAGTTATTTGTTTTTTATAAAATATTTCCTGATTGGAGACTTTTTTTGTAAATAACCAAAACAAAATTTTCTTTACAATGCAAACAGCTTTTTTTTAATTTAACTATATACAGTTCTTTCTCATACAAATGTGGAAACTTATTTCTACCGTTTTTACCGTTTCTATACAGGTTAGGGAAAATTTATGAAATTTCCTATATTTTAGGAACTTATTTGTTTTTTATAAAATATTTCCTGATGTGGAGATTTTTTTTTGTGAAAAACCAAAACGAAATTAACTTTACAATGGAAACAGCGTTTTTTTATATACAGTTCTTCCTCATACAAATCTGAAAACCTATTTCTACCGTTTCAACTATTTAGGGGAATTTAAGAAATTTCCCACTTTTCAGAATGTGGCAAACTTCACGGCAATAGGGACAATCAAAACAAAATTTTCTTTACAATGCAAACAGCCTTTTTTTTAATTGAACTACAACAGTTCTTCCTCATACAATTCTAAAACCTATTTCTACCGTTTCAACTGTTTAGGGGAATTTAAGAAATTTCTCACTTTTCAGAATGTGGCAAACTTCACGGCAATAGGGATAATGGCACTTATTTGTTTTTTTTATAAAATATTTCCTGACATGGAGACTTTTTTTGTAAACAACCGAAACAAAATTTTCTTTACAATGCAAACAGCCTTTTTTTAATTGAACTATATACAGTTCTTCCTCATGCAAATCTGAAAACCTATTTCTACCGTTTCTACTGTTTAGGGGAAATTTAAGAAATTGCCCACTTTTCAGAATGTGGCAAACTTCACGGCAATAGGGATAATGGCACTTATTTGTTTTTTAGAAAATATTTCCTGACATGAAGACTTTTTTTGTAAACAATCAAAACAAAATTTTCTTTACAATGCAAACAGCCTTTTCAGAATGTGGCAAACTTCACGGGAATAGGGATAATGGCACTTATTTGTTTTTTTTATAAAATATTTCCTGATGTGGAGACTTTTTGTTGTAAACAACCAAAACAAAATTTGCTTTACAATGCAAACAGCCTTTTTTTAATTGAACTATATACAGTTCTTCCTCATATAAATCTGAAAACCTATTTCTACCGTTTCTACTGTTTAGGGGGAATTTAAAAAATTTCCCACATTTCAGAATATGGCAAACTTCACGGGAATAAGGGGAATGGCAGTTATTTGTTTTTTATAAAATATTTCCTGATTGGAGACTTTTTTTGTAAATAACCAAAACAAAATTTTCTTTACAATGCAAACAGCTTTTTTTTAATTTAACTATATACAGTTCTTTCTCATACAAATGTGGAAACTTATTTCTACCGTTTTTACCGTTTCTATACAGGTTAGGGAAAATTTATGAAATTTCCTATATTTTAGGAACTTATTTGTTTTTTATAAAATATTTCCTGATGTGGAGATTTTTTTTTGTGAAAAACCAAAACGAAATTAACTTTACAATGGAAACAGCGTTTTTTTATATACAGTTCTTCCTCATACAAATCTGAAAACCTATTTCTACCGTTTCAACTATTTAGGGGAATTTAAGAAATTTCCCACTTTTCAGAATGTGGCAAACTTCACGGCAATAGGGACAATCAAAACAAAATTTTCTTTACAATGCAAACAGCCTTTTTTTTAATTGAACTACAACAGTTCTTCCTCATACAATTCTAAAACCTATTTCTACCGTTTCAACTGTTTAGGGGAATTTAAGAAATTTCTCACTTTTCAGAATGTGGCAAACTTCACGGCAATAGGGATAATGGCACTTATTTGTTTTTTTTATAAAATATTTCCTGACATGGAGACTTTTTTTGTAAACAACCGAAACAAAATTTTCTTTACAATGCAAACAGCCTTTTTTTAATTGAACTATATACAGTTCTTCCTCATGCAAATCTGAAAACCTATTTCTACCGTTTCTACTGTTTAGGGGAAATTTAAGAAATTGCCCACTTTTCAGAATGTGGCAAACTTCACGGCAATAGGGATAATGGCACTTATTTGTTTTTTAGAAAATATTTCCTGACATGAAGACTTTTTTTGTAAACAATCAAAACAAAATTTTCTTTACAATGCAAACAGCCTTTTCAGAATGTGGCAAACTTCACGGGAATAGGGATAATGGCACTTATTTGTTTTTTTTATAAAATATTTCCTGATGTGGGGACTTTTTGTTGTAAACAACCAAAACAAAATTTGCTTTACAATGCAAACAGCCTTTTTTTAATTGAACTATATACAGTTCTTCCTCATATAAATCTGAAAACCTATTTCTACCGTTTCTACTGTTTAGGGGGAATTTAAAAAATTTCCCACATTTCAGAATATGGCAAACTTCACGGGAATAAGGGGAATGGCAGTTATTTGTTTTTTATAAAATATTTCCTGATTGGAGACTTTTTTTGTAAATAACCAAAACAAAATTTTCTTTACAATGCAAACAGCTTTTTTTTAATTTAACTATATACAGTTCTTTCTCATACAAATGTGGAAACTTATTTCTACCGTTTTTACCGTTTCTATACAGGTTAGGGAAAATTTATGAAATTTCCTATATTTTAGGAACTTATTTGTTTTTTATAAAATATTTCCTGATGTGGAGATTTTTTTTTGTGAAAAACCAAAACGAAATTAACTTTACAATGGAAACAGCGTTTTTTTATATACAGTTCTTCCTCATACAAATCTGAAAACCTATTTCTACCGTTTCAACTATTTAGGGGAATTTAAGAAATTTCCCACTTTTCAGAATGTGGCAAACTTCACGGCAATAGGGACAATCAAAACAAAATTTTCTTTACAATGCAAACAGCCTTTTTTTTAATTGAACTACAACAGTTCTTCCTCATACAATTCTAAAACCTATTTCTACCGTTTCAACTGTTTAGGGGAATTTAAGAAATTTCTCACTTTTCAGAATGTGGCAAACTTCACGGCAATAGGGATAATGGCACTTATTTGTTTTTTTTATAAAATATTTCCTGACATGGAGACTTTTTTTGTAAACAACCGAAACAAAATTTTCTTTACAATGCAAACAGCCTTTTTTTAATTGAACTATATACAGTTCTTCCTCATGCAAATCTGAAAACCTATTTCTACCGTTTCTACTGTTTAGGGGAAATTTAAGAAATTGCCCACTTTTCAGAATGTGGCAAACTTCACGGCAATAGGGATAATGGCACTTATTTGTTTTTTAGAAAATATTTCCTGACATGAAGACTTTTTTTGTAAACAATCAAAACAAAATTTTCTTTACAATGCAAACAGCCTTTTCAGAATGTGGCAAACTTCACGGGAATAGGGATAATGGCACTTATTTGTTTTTTTTATAAAATATTTCCTGATGTGGAGACTTTTTGTTGTAAACAACCAAAACAAAATTTGCTTTACAATGCAAACAGCCTTTTTTTAATTGAACTATATACAGTTCTTCCTCATATAAATCTGAAAACCTATTTCTACCGTTTCTACTGTTTAGGGGGAATTTAAAAAATTTCCCACATTTCAGAATATGGCAAACTTCACGGGAATAAGGGGAATGGCAGTTATTTGTTTTTTATAAAATATTTCCTGATTGGAGACTTTTTTTGTAAATAACCAAAACAAAATTTTCTTTACAATGCAAACAGCTTTTTTTTAATTTAACTATATACAGTTCTTTCTCATACAAATGTGGAAACTTATTTCTACCGTTTTTACCGTTTCTATACAGGTTAGGGAAAATTTATGAAATTTCCTATATTTTAGGAACTTATTTGTTTTTTATAAAATATTTCCTGATGTGGAGATTTTTTTTTGTGAAAAACCAAAACGAAATTAACTTTACAATGGAAACAGCGTTTTTTTATTGAACTAACCGGGAAATTACACTTATTTGGCAAAATTCGTAATGTATAAGTTAAAAACCCCCAGATACCGCTTTTTATTGGAATCGGAATACAATTGGCAAACTCATCGGCCATATTGGTGCTGCCATTTTGAGTTTATAAGTTTTGATTATAAATTCGTTATTTGCAACCTTAAAAACCCCTAGATATTCACTTTCATTGGAATCCGAATACAATCGGAAAAATTCGTCCGCCATTTTGAATTTATAAGTTCTGATCTAAAATTCTTTATTTGCTACCTTAAAAAACCCCAGATACCGATTTTCATTGGAATCGGAACACAATTGGCAAATTCGTCGGCCATTTTGAATTTATAAGTTTTGTTTAAACATTCGTTATTTACTACCTCAGAAAAGCCCAGATACCGATTTTCATTGTAATCGGAATACAATTGGCAAATTCGTCAGCCATATTGGCGCGGCCATTTTGAATTTATAAGGTCCGATCAAACAGTCGCTATTTGCTACCTCAAAAAACCCCAGATACCGATTTTCATTGGAATCGGATCACAATTGGCAAATTCGTCGGCCATATTGGCGCGGCCATTTTGAATTTATAAGTTTTGACCACAAATTCGTTATTAGCGACCTTAAAAACCCCTAGATACCAACTTTCATTGAAATCGGAACACAATTTGCGAATTCATATTTGGGTAGCCATTTTGAATTTCGGTCATTTTTCAGCGGCCATTTTGAATTTCGAAAATCGGGCTTCGAGGTGTTTCAGGGAAGACCCCAACGGACTTTCGTGCAAAATTTCAAAGCTCTGCGATGACTGGTGCGCCCGCTACAGCGCACACATACATACATACGTACATACATACATACGTACATACATACAGAAACTTTCTTTTATTAATATAGATTGAACTACAACAGTTCTTCCTCATACAATTCTAAAACCTATTTCTACCGTTTCAACTGTTTAGGGGAATTTAAGAAATTTCTCACTTTTCAGAATGTGGCAAACTTCACGGCAATAGGGATAATGGCACTTATTTGTTTTTTTTATAAAATATTTCCTGACATGGAGACTTTTTTTGTAAACAACCGAAACAAAATTTTCTTTACAATGCAAACAGCCTTTTTTTAATTGAACTATATACAGTTCTTCCTCATGCAAATCTGAAAACCTATTTCTACCGTTTCTACTGTTTAGGGGAAATTTAAGAAATTGCCCACTTTTCAGAATGTGGCAAACTTCACGGCAATAGGGATAATGGCACTTATTTGTTTTTTAGAAAATATTTCCTGACATGAAGACTTTTTTTGTAAACAATCAAAACAAAATTTTCTTTACAATGCAAACAGCCTTTTCAGAATGTGGCAAACTTCACGGGAATAGGGATAATGGCACTTATTTGTTTTTTTTATAAAATATTTCCTGATGTGGAGACTTTTTGTTGTAAACAACCAAAACAAAATTTGCTTTACAATGCAAACAGCCTTTTTTTAATTGAACTATATACAGTTCTTCCTCATATAAATCTGAAAACCTATTTCTACCGTTTCTACTGTTTAGGGGGAATTTAAAAAATTTCCCACATTTCAGAATATGGCAAACTTCACGGGAATAAGGGGAATGGCAGTTATTTGTTTTTTATAAAATATTTCCTGATTGGAGACTTTTTTTGTAAATAACCAAAACAAAATTTTCTTTACAATGCAAACAGCTTTTTTTTAATTTAACTATATACAGTTCTTTCTCATACAAATGTGGAAACTTATTTCTACCGTTTTTACCGTTTCTATACAGGTTAGGGAAAATTTATGAAATTTCCTATATTTTAGGAACTTATTTGTTTTTTATAAAATATTTCCTGATGTGGAGATTTTTTTTTGTGAAAAACCAAAACGAAATTAACTTTACAATGGAAACAGCGTTTTTTTATATACAGTTCTTCCTCATACAAATCTGAAAACCTATTTCTACCGTTTCAACTATTTAGGGGAATTTAAGAAATTTCCCACTTTTCAGAATGTGGCAAACTTCACGGCAATAGGGACAATCAAAACAAAATTTTCTTTACAATGCAAACAGCCTTTTTTTTAATTGAACTACAACAGTTCTTCCTCATACAATTCTAAAACCTATTTCTACCGTTTCAACTGTTTAGGGGAATTTAAGAAATTTCTCACTTTTCAGAATGTGGCAAACTTCACGGCAATAGGGATAATGGCACTTATTTGTTTTTTTTATAAAATATTTCCTGACATGGAGACTTTTTTTGTAAACAACCGAAACAAAATTTTCTTTACAATGCAAACAGCCTTTTTTTAATTGAACTATATACAGTTCTTCCTCATGCAAATCTGAAAACCTATTTCTACCGTTTCTACTGTTTAGGGGAAATTTAAGAAATTGCCCACTTTTCAGAATGTGGCAAACTTCACGGCAATAGGGATAATGGCACTTATTTGTTTTTTAGAAAATATTTCCTGACATGAAGACTTTTTTTGTAAACAATCAAAACAAAATTTTCTTTACAATGCAAACAGCCTTTTCAGAATGTGGCAAACTTCACGGGAATAGGGATAATGGCACTTATTTGTTTTTTTTATATAATATTTCCTGATGTGGAGACTTTTTGTTGTAAACAACCAAAACAAAATTTGCTTTACAATGCAAACAGCCTTTTTTTAATTGAACTATATACAGTTCTTCCTCATATAAATCTGAAAACCTATTTCTACCGTTTCTACTGTTTAGGGGGAATTTAAAAAATTTCCCACATTTCAGAATATGGCAAACTTCACGGGAATAAGGGGAATGGCAGTTATTTGTTTTTTATAAAATATTTCCTGATTGGAGACTTTTTTTGTAAATAACCAAAACAAAATTTTCTTTACAATGCAAACAGCTTTTTTTTAATTTAACTATATACAGTTCTTTCTCATACAAATGTGGAAACTTATTTCTACCGTTTTTACCGTTTCTATACAGGTTAGGGAAAATTTATGAAATTTCCTATATTTTAGGAACTTATTTGTTTTTTATAAAATATTTCCTGATGTGGAGATTTTTTTTTGTGAAAAACCAAAACGAAATTAACTTTACAATGGAAACAGCGTTTTTTTATATACAGTTCTTCCTCATACAAATCTGAAAACCTATTTCTACCGTTTCAACTATTTAGGGGAATTTAAGAAATTTCCCACTTTTCAGAATGTGGCAAACTTCACGGCAATAGGGACAATCAAAACAAAATTTTCTTTACAATGCAAACAGCCTTTTTTTTAATTGAACTACAACAGTTCTTCCTCATACAATTCTAAAACCTATTTCTACCGTTTCAACTGTTTAGGGGAATTTAAGAAATTTCTCACTTTTCAGAATGTGGCAAACTTCACGGCAATAGGGATAATGGCACTTATTTGTTTTTTTTATAAAATATTTCCTGACATGGAGACTTTTTTTGTAAACAACCGAAACAAAATTTTCTTTACAATGCAAACAGCCTTTTTTTAATTGAACTATATACAGTTCTTCCTCATGCAAATCTGAAAACCTATTTCTACCGTTTCTACTGTTTAGGGGAAATTTAAGAAATTGCCCACTTTTCAGAATGTGGCAAACTTCACGGCAATAGGGATAATGGCACTTATTTGTTTTTTAGAAAATATTTCCTGACATGAAGACTTTTTTTGTAAACAATCAAAACAAAATTTTCTTTACAATGCAAACAGCCTTTTCAGAATGTGGCAAACTTCACGGGAATAGGGATAATGGCACTTATTTGTTTTTTTTATAAAATATTTCCTGATGTGGAGACTTTTTGTTGTAAACAACCAAAACAAAATTTGCTTTACAATGCAAACAGCCTTTTTTTAATTGAACTATATACAGTTCTTCCTCATATAAATCTGAAAACCTATTTCTACCGTTTCTACTGTTTAGGGGGAATTTAAAAAATTTCCCACATTTCAGAATATGGCAAACTTCACGGGAATAAGGGGAATGGCAGTTATTTGTTTTTTATAAAATATTTCCTGATTGGAGACTTTTTTTGTAAATAACCAAAACAAAATTTTCTTTACAATGCAAACAGCTTTTTTTTAATTTAACTATATACAGTTCTTTCTCATACAAATGTGGAAACTTATTTCTACCGTTTTTACCGTTTCTATACAGGTTAGGGAAAATTTATGAAATTTCCTATATTTTAGTAACTTATTTGTTTTTTATAAAATATTTCCTGATGTGGAGATTTTTTTTTGTGAAAAACCAAAACGAAATTAACTTTACAATGGAAACAGCGTTTTTTTATTGAACTAACCGGGAAATTACACTTATTTGGCAAAATTCGTAATGTATAAGTTAAAAACCCCCAGATACCGCTTTTTATTGGAATCGGAATACAATTGGCAAACTCATCGGCCATATTGGTGCTGCCATTTTGAGTTTATAAGTTTTGATTATAAATTCGTTATTTGCAACCTTAAAAACCCCTAGATATTCACTTTCATTGGAATCCGAATACAATCGGAAAAATTCGTCCGCCATTTTGAATTTATAAGTTCTGATCTAAAATTCTTTATTTGCTACCTTAAAAAACCCCAGATACCGATTTTCATTGGAATCGGAACACAATTGGCAAATTCGTCGGCCATTTTGAATTTATAAGTTTTGTTTAAACATTCGTTATTTACTACCTCAGAAAAGCCCAGATACCGATTTTCATTGTAATCGGAATACAATTGGCAAATTCGTCAGCCATATTGGCGCGGCCATTTTGAATTTATAAGGTCCGATCAAACATTCGCTATTTGCTACCTCAAAAAACCCCAGATACCGATTTTCATTGGAATCGGATCACAATTGGCAAATTCGTCGGCCATATTGGCGCGGCCATTTTGAATTTATAAGTTTTGACCACAAATTCGTTATTAGCGACCTTAAAAACCCCTAGATACCAACTTTCATTGAAATCGGAACACAATTTGCGAATTCATATTTGGGTAGCCATTTTGAATTTCGGTCATTTTTCAGCGGCCATTTTGAATTTCGAAAATCGGGCTTCGAGGTGTTTCAGGGAAGACCCCAACGGACTTTCGTGCAAAATTTCAAAGCTCTGCGATGACTGGTGCGCCCGCTACAGCGCACACATACATACATACGTACATACATACATACGTACATACATACAGAAACTTTCTTTTATTAATATAGATTGAACTACAACAGTTCTTCCTCATACAATTCTAAAACCTATTTCTACCGTTTCAACTGTTTAGGGGAATTTAAGAAATTTCTCACTTTTCAGAATGTGGCAAACTTCACGGCAATAGGGATAATGGCACTTATTTGTTTTTTTTATAAAATATTTCCTGACATGGAGACTTTTTTTGTAAACAACCGAAACAAAATTTTCTTTACAATGCAAACAGCCTTTTTTTAATTGAACTATATACAGTTCTTCCTCATGCAAATCTGAAAACCTATTTCTACCGTTTCTACTGTTTAGGGGAAATTTAAGAAATTGCCCACTTTTCAGAATGTGGCAAACTTCACGGCAATAGGGATAATGGCACTTATTTGTTTTTTAGAAAATATTTCCTGACATGAAGACTTTTTTTGTAAACAATCAAAACAAAATTTTCTTTACAATGCAAACAGCCTTTTCAGAATGTGGCAAACTTCACGGGAATAGGGATAATGGCACTTATTTGTTTTTTTTATAAAATATTTCCTGATGTGGAGACTTTTTGTTGTAAACAACCAAAACAAAATTTGCTTTACAATGCAAACAGCCTTTTTTTAATTGAACTATATACAGTTCTTCCTCATATAAATCTGAAAACCTATTTCTACCGTTTCTACTGTTTAGGGGGAATTTAAAAAATTTCCCACATTTCAGAATATGGCAAACTTCACGGGAATAAGGGGAATGGCAGTTATTTGTTTTTTATAAAATATTTCCTGATTGGAGACTTTTTTTGTAAATAACCAAAACAAAATTTTCTTTACAATGCAAACAGCTTTTTTTTAATTTAACTATATACAGTTCTTTCTCATACAAATGTGGAAACTTATTTCTACCGTTTTTACCGTTTCTATACAGGTTAGGGAAAATTTATGAAATTTCCTATATTTTAGGAACTTATTTGTTTTTTATAAAATATTTCCTGATGTGGAGATTTTTTTTTGTGAAAAACCAAAACGAAATTAACTTTACAATGGAAACAGCGTTTTTTTATATACAGTTCTTCCTCATACAAATCTGAAAACCTATTTCTACCGTTTCAACTATTTAGGGGAATTTAAGAAATTTCCCACTTTTCAGAATGTGGCAAACTTCACGGCAATAGGGACAATCAAAACAAAATTTTCTTTACAATGCAAACAGCCTTTTTTTTAATTGAACTACAACAGTTCTTCCTCATACAATTCTAAAACCTATTTCTACCGTTTCAACTGTTTAGGGGAATTTAAGAAATTTCTCACTTTTCAGAATGTGGCAAACTTCACGGCAATAGGGATAATGGCACTTATTTGTTTTTTTTATAAAATATTTCCTGACATGGAGACTTTTTTTGTAAACAACCGAAACAAAATTTTCTTTACAATGCAAACAGCCTTTTTTTAATTGAACTATATACAGTTCTTCCTCATGCAAATCTGAAAACCTATTTCTACCGTTTCTACTGTTTAGGGGAAATTTAAGAAATTGCCCACTTTTCAGAATGTGGCAAACTTCACGGCAATAGGGATAATGGCACTTATTTGTTTTTTAGAAAATATTTCCTGACATGAAGACTTTTTTTGTAAACAATCAAAACAAAATTTTCTTTACAATGCAAACAGCCTTTTCAGAATGTGGCAAACTTCACGGGAATAGGGATAATGGCACTTATTTGTTTTTTTTATAAAATATTTCCTGATGTGGAGACTTTTTGTTGTAAACAACCAAAACAAAATTTGCTTTACAATGCAAACAGCCTTTTTTTAATTGAACTATATACAGTTCTTCCTCATATAAATCTGAAAACCTATTTCTACCGTTTCTACTGTTTAGGGGGAATTTAAAAAATTTCCCACATTTCAGAATATGGCAAACTTCACGGGAATAAGGGGAATGGCAGTTATTTGTTTTTTATAAAATATTTCCTGATTGGAGACTTTTTTTGTAAATAACCAAAACAAAATTTTCTTTACAATGCAAACAGCTTTTTTTTAATTTAACTATATACAGTTCTTTCTCATACAAATGTGGAAACTTATTTCTACCGTTTTTACCGTTTCTATACAGGTTAGGGAAAATTTATGAAATTTCCTATATTTTAGTAACTTATTTGTTTTTTATAAAATATTTCCTGATGTGGAGATTTTTTTTTGTGAAAAACCAAAACGAAATTAACTTTACAATGGAAACAGCGTTTTTTTATTGAACTAACCGGGAAATTACACTTATTTGGCAAAATTCGTAATGTATAAGTTAAAAACCCCCAGATACCGCTTTTTATTGGAATCGGAATACAATTGGCAAACTCATCGGCCATATTGGTGCTGCCATTTTGAGTTTATAAGTTTTGATTATAAATTCGTTATTTGCAACCTTAAAAACCCCTAGATATTCACTTTCATTGGAATCCGAATACAATCGGAAAAATTCGTCCGCCATTTTGAATTTATAAGTTCTGATCTAAAATTCTTTATTTGCTACCTTAAAAAACCCCAGATACCGATTTTCATTGGAATCGGAACACAATTGGCAAATTCGTCGGCCATTTTGAATTTATAAGTTTTGTTTAAACATTCGTTATTTACTACCTCAGAAAAGCCCAGATACCGATTTTCATTGTAATCGGAATACAATTGGCAAATTCGTCAGCCATATTGGCGCGGCCATTTTGAATTTATAAGGTCCGATCAAACATTCGCTATTTGCTACCTCAAAAAACCCCAGATACCGATTTTCATTGGAATCGGATCACAATTGGCAAATTCGTCGGCCATATTGGCGCGGCCATTTTGAATTTATAAGTTTTGACCACAAATTCGTTATTAGCGACCTTAAAAACCCCTAGATACCAACTTTCATTGAAATCGGAACACAATTTGCGAATTCATATTTGGGTAGCCATTTTGAATTTCGGTCATTTTTCAGCGGCCATTTTGAATTTCGAAAATCGGGCTTCGAGGTGTTTCAGGGAAGACCCCAACGGACTTTCGTGCAAAATTTCAAAGCTCTGCGATGACTGGTGCGCCCGCTACAGCGCACACATACATACATACGTACATACATACATACGTACATACATACAGAAACTTTCTTTTATTAATATAGATTGAACTACAACAGTTCTTCCTCATACAATTCTAAAACCTATTTCTACCGTTTCAACTGTTTAGGGGAATTTAAGAAATTTCTCACTTTTCAGAATGTGGCAAACTTCACGGCAATAGGGATAATGGCACTTATTTGTTTTTTTTATAAAATATTTCCTGACATGGAGACTTTTTTTGTAAACAACCGAAACAAAATTTTCTTTACAATGCAAACAGCCTTTTTTTAATTGAACTATATACAGTTCTTCCTCATGCAAATCTGAAAACCTATTTCTACCGTTTCTACTGTTTAGGGGAAATTTAAGAAATTGCCCACTTTTCAGAATGTGGCAAACTTCACGGCAATAGGGATAATGGCACTTATTTGTTTTTTAGAAAATATTTCCTGACATGAAGACTTTTTTTGTAAACAATCAAAACAAAATTTTCTTTACAATGCAAACAGCCTTTTCAGAATGTGGCAAACTTCACGGGAATAGGGATAATGGCACTTATTTGTTTTTTTTATAAAATATTTCCTGATGTGGAGACTTTTTGTTGTAAACAACCAAAACAAAATTTGCTTTACAATGCAAACAGCCTTTTTTTAATTGAACTATATACAGTTCTTCCTCATATAAATCTGAAAACCTATTTCTACCGTTTCTACTGTTTAGGGGGAATTTAAAAAATTTCCCACATTTCAGAATATGGCAAACTTCACGGGAATAAGGGGAATGGCAGTTATTTGTTTTTTATAAAATATTTCCTGATTGGAGACTTTTTTTGTAAATAACCAAAACAAAATTTTCTTTACAATGCAAACAGCTTTTTTTTAATTTAACTATATACAGTTCTTTCTCATACAAATGTGGAAACTTATTTCTACCGTTTTTACCGTTTCTATACAGGTTAGGGAAAATTTATGAAATTTCCTATATTTTAGGAACTTATTTGTTTTTTATAAAATATTTCCTGATGTGGAGATTTTTTTTTGTGAAAAACCAAAACGAAATTAACTTTACAATGGAAACAGCGTTTTTTTATATACAGTTCTTCCTCATACAAATCTGAAAACCTATTTCTACCGTTTCAACTATTTAGGGGAATTTAAGAAATTTCCCACTTTTCAGAATGTGGCAAACTTCACGGCAATAGGGACAATCAAAACAAAATTTTCTTTACAATGCAAACAGCCTTTTTTTTAATTGAACTACAACAGTTCTTCCTCATACAATTCTAAAACCTATTTCTACCGTTTCAACTGTTTAGGGGAATTTAAGAAATTTCTCACTTTTCAGAATGTGGCAAACTTCACGGCAATAGGGATAATGGCACTTATTTGTTTTTTTTATAAAATATTTCCTGACATGGAGACTTTTTTTGTAAACAACCGAAACAAAATTTTCTTTACAATGCAAACAGCCTTTTTTTAATTGAACTATATACAGTTCTTCCTCATGCAAATCTGAAAACCTATTTCTACCGTTTCTACTGTTTAGGGGAAATTTAAGAAATTGCCCACTTTTCAGAATGTGGCAAACTTCACGGCAATAGGGATAATGGCACTTATTTGTTTTTTAGAAAATATTTCCTGACATGAAGACTTTTTTTGTAAACAATCAAAACAAAATTTTCTTTACAATGCAAACAGCCTTTTCAGAATGTGGCAAACTTCACGGGAATAGGGATAATGGCACTTATTTGTTTTTTTTATAAAATATTTCCTGATGTGGAGACTTTTTGTTGTAAACAACCAAAACAAAATTTGCTTTACAATGCAAACAGCCTTTTTTTAATTGAACTATATACAGTTCTTCCTCATATAAATCTGAAAACCTATTTCTACCGTTTCTACTGTTTAGGGGGAATTTAAAAAATTTCCCACATTTCAGAATATGGCAAACTTCACGGGAATAAGGGGAATGGCAGTTATTTGTTTTTTATAAAATATTTCCTGATTGGAGACTTTTTTTGTAAATAACCAAAACAAAATTTTCTTTACAATGCAAACAGCTTTTTTTTAATTTAACTATATACAGTTCTTTCTCATACAAATGTGGAAACTTATTTCTACCGTTTTTACCGTTTCTATACAGGTTAGGGAAAATTTATGAAATTTCCTATATTTTAGGAACTTATTTGTTTTTTATAAAATATTTCCTGATGTGGAGATTTTTTTTTGTGAAAAACCAAAACGAAATTAACTTTACAATGGAAACAGCGTTTTTTTATATACAGTTCTTCCTCATACAAATCTGAAAACCTATTTCTACCGTTTCAACTATTTAGGGGAATTTAAGAAATTTCCCACTTTTCAGAATGTGGCAAACTTCACGGCAATAGGGACAATCAAAACAAAATTTTCTTTACAATGCAAACAGCCTTTTTTTTAATTGAACTACAACAGTTCTTCCTCATACAATTCTAAAACCTATTTCTACCGTTTCAACTGTTTAGGGGAATTTAAGAAATTTCTCACTTTTCAGAATGTGGCAAACTTCACGGCAATAGGGATAATGGCACTTATTTGTTTTTTTTATAAAATATTTCCTGACATGGAGACTTTTTTTGTAAACAACCGAAACAAAATTTTCTTTACAATGCAAACAGCCTTTTTTTAATTGAACTATATACAGTTCTTCCTCATGCAAATCTGAAAACCTATTTCTACCGTTTCTACTGTTTAGGGGAAATTTAAGAAATTGCCCACTTTTCAGAATGTGGCAAACTTCACGGCAATAGGGATAATGGCACTTATTTGTTTTTTAGAAAATATTTCCTGACATGAAGACTTTTTTTGTAAACAATCAAAACAAAATTTTCTTTACAATGCAAACAGCCTTTTCAGAATGTGGCAAACTTCACGGGAATAGGGATAATGGCACTTATTTGTTTTTTTTATAAAATATTTCCTGATGTGGGGACTTTTTGTTGTAAACAACCAAAACAAAATTTGCTTTACAATGCAAACAGCCTTTTTTTAATTGAACTATATACAGTTCTTCCTCATATAAATCTGAAAACCTATTTCTACCGTTTCTACTGTTTAGGGGGAATTTAAAAAATTTCCCACATTTCAGAATATGGCAAACTTCACGGGAATAAGGGGAATGGCAGTTATTTGTTTTTTATAAAATATTTCCTGATTGGAGACTTTTTTTGTAAATAACCAAAACAAAATTTTCTTTACAATGCAAACAGCTTTTTTTTAATTTAACTATATACAGTTCTTTCTCATACAAATGTGGAAACTTATTTCTACCGTTTTTACCGTTTCTATACAGGTTAGGGAAAATTTATGAAATTTCCTATATTTTAGGAACTTATTTGTTTTTTATAAAATATTTCCTGATGTGGAGATTTTTTTTTGTGAAAAACCAAAACGAAATTAACTTTACAATGGAAACAGCGTTTTTTTATATACAGTTCTTCCTCATACAAATCTGAAAACCTATTTCTACCGTTTCAACTATTTAGGGGAATTTAAGAAATTTCCCACTTTTCAGAATGTGGCAAACTTCACGGCAATAGGGACAATCAAAACAAAATTTTCTTTACAATGCAAACAGCCTTTTTTTTAATTGAACTACAACAGTTCTTCCTCATACAATTCTAAAACCTATTTCTACCGTTTCAACTGTTTAGGGGAATTTAAGAAATTTCTCACTTTTCAGAATGTGGCAAACTTCACGGCAATAGGGATAATGGCACTTATTTGTTTTTTTTATAAAATATTTCCTGACATGGAGACTTTTTTTGTAAACAACCGAAACAAAATTTTCTTTACAATGCAAACAGCCTTTTTTTAATTGAACTATATACAGTTCTTCCTCATGCAAATCTGAAAACCTATTTCTACCGTTTCTACTGTTTAGGGGAAATTTAAGAAATTGCCCACTTTTCAGAATGTGGCAAACTTCACGGCAATAGGGATAATGGCACTTATTTGTTTTTTAGAAAATATTTCCTGACATGAAGACTTTTTTTGTAAACAATCAAAACAAAATTTTCTTTACAATGCAAACAGCCTTTTCAGAATGTGGCAAACTTCACGGGAATAGGGATAATGGCACTTATTTGTTTTTTTTATAAAATATTTCCTGATGTGGAGACTTTTTGTTGTAAACAACCAAAACAAAATTTGCTTTACAATGCAAACAGCCTTTTTTTAATTGAACTATATACAGTTCTTCCTCATATAAATCTGAAAACCTATTTCTACCGTTTCTACTGTTTAGGGGGAATTTAAAAAATTTCCCACATTTCAGAATATGGCAAACTTCACGGGAATAAGGGGAATGGCAGTTATTTGTTTTTTATAAAATATTTCCTGATTGGAGACTTTTTTTGTAAATAACCAAAACAAAATTTTCTTTACAATGCAAACAGCTTTTTTTTAATTTAACTATATACAGTTCTTTCTCATACAAATGTGGAAACTTATTTCTACCGTTTTTACCGTTTCTATACAGGTTAGGGAAAATTTATGAAATTTCCTATATTTTAGGAACTTATTTGTTTTTTATAAAATATTTCCTGATGTGGAGATTTTTTTTTGTGAAAAACCAAAACGAAATTAACTTTACAATGGAAACAGCGTTTTTTTATTGAACTAACCGGGAAATTACACTTATTTGGCAAAATTCGTAATGTATAAGTTAAAAACCCCCAGATACCGCTTTTTATTGGAATCGGAATACAATTGGCAAACTCATCGGCCATATTGGTGCTGCCATTTTGAGTTTATAAGTTTTGATTATAAATTCGTTATTTGCAACCTTAAAAACCCCTAGATATTCACTTTCATTGGAATCCGAATACAATCGGAAAAATTCGTCCGCCATTTTGAATTTATAAGTTCTGATCTAAAATTCTTTATTTGCTACCTTAAAAAACCCCAGATACCGATTTTCATTGGAATCGGAACACAATTGGCAAATTCGTCGGCCATTTTGAATTTATAAGTTTTGTTTAAACATTCGTTATTTACTACCTCAGAAAAGCCCAGATACCGATTTTCATTGTAATCGGAATACAATTGGCAAATTCGTCAGCCATATTGGCGCGGCCATTTTGAATTTATAAGGTCCGATCAAACAGTCGCTATTTGCTACCTCAAAAAACCCCAGATACCGATTTTCATTGGAATCGGATCACAATTGGCAAATTCGTCGGCCATATTGGCGCGGCCATTTTGAATTTATAAGTTTTGACCACAAATTCGTTATTAGCGACCTTAAAAACCCCTAGATACCAACTTTCATTGAAATCGGAACACAATTTGCGAATTCATATTTGGGTAGCCATTTTGAATTTCGGTCATTTTTCAGCGGCCATTTTGAATTTCGAAAATCGGGCTTCGAGGTGTTTCAGGGAAGACCCCAACGGACTTTCGTGCAAAATTTCAAAGCTCTGCGATGACTGGTGCGCCCGCTACAGCGCACACATACATACATACGTACATACATACATACGTACATACATACAGAAACTTTCTTTTATTAATATAGATTGAACTACAACAGTTCTTCCTCATACAATTCTAAAACCTATTTCTACCGTTTCAACTGTTTAGGGGAATTTAAGAAATTTCTCACTTTTCAGAATGTGGCAAACTTCACGGCAATAGGGATAATGGCACTTATTTGTTTTTTTTATAAAATATTTCCTGACATGGAGACTTTTTTTGTAAACAACCGAAACAAAATTTTCTTTACAATGCAAACAGCCTTTTTTTAATTGAACTATATACAGTTCTTCCTCATGCAAATCTGAAAACCTATTTCTACCGTTTCTACTGTTTAGGGGAAATTTAAGAAATTGCCCACTTTTCAGAATGTGGCAAACTTCACGGCAATAGGGATAATGGCACTTATTTGTTTTTTAGAAAATATTTCCTGACATGAAGACTTTTTTTGTAAACAATCAAAACAAAATTTTCTTTACAATGCAAACAGCCTTTTCAGAATGTGGCAAACTTCACGGGAATAGGGATAATGGCACTTATTTGTTTTTTTTATAAAATATTTCCTGATGTGGAGACTTTTTGTTGTAAACAACCAAAACAAAATTTGCTTTACAATGCAAACAGCCTTTTTTTAATTGAACTATATACAGTTCTTCCTCATATAAATCTGAAAACCTATTTCTACCGTTTCTACTGTTTAGGGGGAATTTAAAAAATTTCCCACATTTCAGAATATGGCAAACTTCACGGGAATAAGGGGAATGGCAGTTATTTGTTTTTTATAAAATATTTCCTGATTGGAGACTTTTTTTGTAAATAACCAAAACAAAATTTTCTTTACAATGCAAACAGCTTTTTTTTAATTTAACTATATACAGTTCTTTCTCATACAAATGTGGAAACTTATTTCTACCGTTTTTACCGTTTCTATACAGGTTAGGGAAAATTTATGAAATTTCCTATATTTTAGGAACTTATTTGTTTTTTATAAAATATTTCCTGATGTGGAGATTTTTTTTTGTGAAAAACCAAAACGAAATTAACTTTACAATGGAAACAGCGTTTTTTTATATACAGTTCTTCCTCATACAAATCTGAAAACCTATTTCTACCGTTTCAACTATTTAGGGGAATTTAAGAAATTTCCCACTTTTCAGAATGTGGCAAACTTCACGGCAATAGGGACAATCAAAACAAAATTTTCTTTACAATGCAAACAGCCTTTTTTTTAATTGAACTACAACAGTTCTTCCTCATACAATTCTAAAACCTATTTCTACCGTTTCAACTGTTTAGGGGAATTTAAGAAATTTCTCACTTTTCAGAATGTGGCAAACTTCACGGCAATAGGGATAATGGCACTTATTTGTTTTTTTTATAAAATATTTCCTGACATGGAGACTTTTTTTGTAAACAACCGAAACAAAATTTTCTTTACAATGCAAACAGCCTTTTTTTAATTGAACTATATACAGTTCTTCCTCATGCAAATCTGAAAACCTATTTCTACCGTTTCTACTGTTTAGGGGAAATTTAAGAAATTGCCCACTTTTCAGAATGTGGCAAACTTCACGGCAATAGGGATAATGGCACTTATTTGTTTTTTAGAAAATATTTCCTGACATGAAGACTTTTTTTGTAAACAATCAAAACAAAATTTTCTTTACAATGCAAACAGCCTTTTCAGAATGTGGCAAACTTCACGGGAATAGGGATAATGGCACTTATTTGTTTTTTTTATAAAATATTTCCTGATGTGGAGACTTTTTGTTGTAAACAACCAAAACAAAATTTGCTTTACAATGCAAACAGCCTTTTTTTAATTGAACTATATACAGTTCTTCCTCATATAAATCTGAAAACCTATTTCTACCGTTTCTACTGTTTAGGGGGAATTTAAAAAATTTCCCACATTTCAGAATATGGCAAACTTCACGGGAATAAGGGGAATGGCAGTTATTTGTTTTTTATAAAATATTTCCTGATTGGAGACTTTTTTTGTAAATAACCAAAACAAAATTTTCTTTACAATGCAAACAGCTTTTTTTTAATTTAACTATATACAGTTCTTTCTCATACAAATGTGGAAACTTATTTCTACCGTTTTTACCGTTTCTATACAGGTTAGGGAAAATTTATGAAATTTCCTATATTTTAGGAACTTATTTGTTTTTTATAAAATATTTCCTGATGTGGAGATTTTTTTTTGTGAAAAACCAAAACGAAATTAACTTTACAATGGAAACAGCGTTTTTTTATATACAGTTCTTCCTCATACAAATCTGAAAACCTATTTCTACCGTTTCAACTATTTAGGGGAATTTAAGAAATTTCCCACTTTTCAGAATGTGGCAAACTTCACGGCAATAGGGACAATCAAAACAAAATTTTCTTTACAATGCAAACAGCCTTTTTTTTAATTGAACTACAACAGTTCTTCCTCATACAATTCTAAAACCTATTTCTACCGTTTCAACTGTTTAGGGGAATTTAAGAAATTTCTCACTTTTCAGAATGTGGCAAACTTCACGGCAATAGGGATAATGGCACTTATTTGTTTTTTTTATAAAATATTTCCTGACATGGAGACTTTTTTTGTAAACAACCGAAACAAAATTTTCTTTACAATGCAAACAGCCTTTTTTTAATTGAACTATATACAGTTCTTCCTCATGCAAATCTGAAAACCTATTTCTACCGTTTCTACTGTTTAGGGGAAATTTAAGAAATTGCCCACTTTTCAGAATGTGGCAAACTTCACGGCAATAGGGATAATGGCACTTATTTGTTTTTTAGAAAATATTTCCTGACATGAAGACTTTTTTTGTAAACAATCAAAACAAAATTTTCTTTACAATGCAAACAGCCTTTTCAGAATGTGGCAAACTTCACGGGAATAGGGATAATGGCACTTATTTGTTTTTTTTATAAAATATTTCCTGATGTGGAGACTTTTTGTTGTAAACAACCAAAACAAAATTTGCTTTACAATGCAAACAGCCTTTTTTTAATTGAACTATATACAGTTCTTCCTCATATAAATCTGAAAACCTATTTCTACCGTTTCTACTGTTTAGGGTGAATTTAAAAAATTTCCCACATTTCAGAATATGGCAAACTTCACGGGAATAAGGGGAATGGCAGTTATTTGTTTTTTATAAAATATTTCCTGATTGGAGACTTTTTTTGTAAATAACCAAAACAAAATTTTCTTTACAATGCAAACAGCTTTTTTTTAATTTAACTATATACAGTTCTTTCTCATACAAATGTGGAAACTTATTTCTACCGTTTTTACCGTTTCTATACAGGTTAGGGAAAATTTATGAAATTTCCTATATTTTAGGAACTTATTTGTTTTTTATAAAATATTTCCTGATGTGGAGATTTTTTTTTGTGAAAAACCAAAACGAAATTAACTTTACAATGGAAACAGCGTTTTTTTATTGAACTAACCGGGAAATTACACTTATTTGGCAAAATTCGTAATGTATAAGTTAAAAACCCCCAGATACCGCTTTTTATTGGAATCGGAATACAATTGGCAAACTCATCGGCCATATTGGTGCTGCCATTTTGAGTTTATAAGTTTTGATTATAAATTCGTTATTTGCAACCTTAAAAACCCCTAGATATTCACTTTCATTGGAATCCGAATACAATCGGAAAAATTCGTCCGCCATTTTGAATTTATAAGTTCTGATCTAAAATTCTTTATTTGCTACCTTAAAAAACCCCAGATACCGATTTTCATTGGAATCGGAACACAATTGGCAAATTCGTCGGCCATTTTGAATTTATAAGTTTTGTTTAAACATTCGTTATTTACTACCTCAGAAAAGCCCAGATACCGATTTTCATTGTAATCGGAATACAATTGGCAAATTCGTCAGCCATATTGGCGCGGCCATTTTGAATTTATAAGGTCCGATCAAACAGTCGCTATTTGCTACCTCAAAAAACCCCAGATACCGATTTTCATTGGAATCGGATCACAATTGGCAAATTCGTCGGCCATATTGGCGCGGCCATTTTGAATTTATAAGTTTTGACCACAAATTCGTTATTAGCGACCTTAAAAACCCCTAGATACCAACTTTCATTGAAATCGGAACACAATTTGCGAATTCATATTTGGGTAGCCATTTTGAATTTCGGTCATTTTTCAGCGGCCATTTTGAATTTCGAAAATCGGGCTTCGAGGTGTTTCAGGGAAGACCCCAACGGACTTTCGTGCAAAATTTCAAAGCTCTGCGATGACTGGTGCGCCCGCTACAGCGCACACATACATACATACGTACATACATACATACGTACATACATACAGAAACTTTCTTTTATTAATATAGATTGAACTACAACAGTTCTTCCTCATACAATTCTAAAACCTATTTCTACCGTTTCAACTGTTTAGGGGAATTTAAGAAATTTCTCACTTTTCAGAATGTGGCAAACTTCACGGCAATAGGGATAATGGCACTTATTTGTTTTTTTTATAAAATATTTCCTGACATGGAGACTTTTTTTGTAAACAACCGAAACAAAATTTTCTTTACAATGCAAACAGCCTTTTTTTAATTGAACTATATACAGTTCTTCCTCATGCAAATCTGAAAACCTATTTCTACCGTTTCTACTGTTTAGGGGAAATTTAAGAAATTGCCCACTTTTCAGAATGTGGCAAACTTCACGGCAATAGGGATAATGGCACTTATTTGTTTTTTAGAAAATATTTCCTGACATGAAGACTTTTTTTGTAAACAATCAAAACAAAATTTTCTTTACAATGCAAACAGCCTTTTCAGAATGTGGCAAACTTCACGGGAATAGGGATAATGGCACTTATTTGTTTTTTTTATAAAATATTTCCTGATGTGGAGACTTTTTGTTGTAAACAACCAAAACAAAATTTGCTTTACAATGCAAACAGCCTTTTTTTAATTGAACTATATACAGTTCTTCCTCATATAAATCTGAAAACCTATTTCTACCGTTTCTACTGTTTAGGGGGAATTTAAAAAATTTCCCACATTTCAGAATATGGCAAACTTCACGGGAATAAGGGGAATGGCAGTTATTTGTTTTTTATAAAATATTTCCTGATTGGAGACTTTTTTTGTAAATAACCAAAACAAAATTTTCTTTACAATGCAAACAGCTTTTTTTTAATTTAACTATATACAGTTCTTTCTCATACAAATGTGGAAACTTATTTCTACCGTTTTTACCGTTTCTATACAGGTTAGGGAAAATTTATGAAATTTCCTATATTTTAGGAACTTATTTGTTTTTTATAAAATATTTCCTGATGTGGAGATTTTTTTTTGTGAAAAACCAAAACGAAATTAACTTTACAATGGAAACAGCGTTTTTTTATATACAGTTCTTCCTCATACAAATCTGAAAACCTATTTCTACCGTTTCAACTATTTAGGGGAATTTAAGAAATTTCCCACTTTTCAGAATGTGGCAAACTTCACGGCAATAGGGACAATCAAAACAAAATTTTCTTTACAATGCAAACAGCCTTTTTTTTAATTGAACTACAACAGTTCTTCCTCATACAATTCTAAAACCTATTTCTACCGTTTCAACTGTTTAGGGGAATTTAAGAAATTTCTCACTTTTCAGAATGTGGCAAACTTCACGGCAATAGGGATAATGGCACTTATTTGTTTTTTTTATAAAATATTTCCTGACATGGAGACTTTTTTTGTAAACAACCGAAACAAAATTTTCTTTACAATGCAAACAGCCTTTTTTTAATTGAACTATATACAGTTCTTCCTCATGCAAATCTGAAAACCTATTTCTACCGTTTCTACTGTTTAGGGGAAATTTAAGAAATTGCCCACTTTTCAGAATGTGGCAAACTTCACGGCAATAGGGATAATGGCACTTATTTGTTTTTTAGAAAATATTTCCTGACATGAAGACTTTTTTTGTAAACAATCAAAACAAAATTTTCTTTACAATGCAAACAGCCTTTTCAGAATGTGGCAAACTTCACGGGAATAGGGATAATGGCACTTATTTGTTTTTTTTATAAAATATTTCCTGATGTGGAGACTTTTTGTTGTAAACAACCAAAACAAAATTTGCTTTACAATGCAAACAGCCTTTTTTTAATTGAACTATATACAGTTCTTCCTCATATAAATCTGAAAACCTATTTCTACCGTTTCTACTGTTTAGGGGGAATTTAAAAAATTTCCCACATTTCAGAATATGGCAAACTTCACGGGAATAAGGGGAATGGCAGTTATTTGTTTTTTATAAAATATTTCCTGATTGGAGACTTTTTTTGTAAATAACCAAAACAAAATTTTCTTTACAATGCAAACAGCTTTTTTTTAATTTAACTATATACAGTTCTTTCTCATACAAATGTGGAAACTTATTTCTACCGTTTTTACCGTTTCTATACAGGTTAGGGAAAATTTATGAAATTTCCTATATTTTAGGAACTTATTTGTTTTTTATAAAATATTTCCTGATGTGGAGATTTTTTTTTGTGAAAAACCAAAACGAAATTAACTTTACAATGGAAACAGCGTTTTTTTATATACAGTTCTTCCTCATACAAATCTGAAAACCTATTTCTACCGTTTCAACTATTTAGGGGAATTTAAGAAATTTCCCACTTTTCAGAATGTGGCAAACTTCACGGCAATAGGGACAATCAAAACAAAATTTTCTTTACAATGCAAACAGCCTTTTTTTTAATTGAACTACAACAGTTCTTCCTCATACAATTCTAAAACCTATTTCTACCGTTTCAACTGTTTAGGGGAATTTAAGAAATTTCTCACTTTTCAGAATGTGGCAAACTTCACGGCAATAGGGATAATGGCACTTATTTGTTTTTTTTATAAAATATTTCCTGACATGGAGACTTTTTTTGTAAACAACCGAAACAAAATTTTCTTTACAATGCAAACAGCCTTTTTTTAATTGAACTATATACAGTTCTTCCTCATGCAAATCTGAAAACCTATTTCTACCGTTTCTACTGTTTAGGGGAAATTTAAGAAATTGCCCACTTTTCAGAATGTGGCAAACTTCACGGCAATAGGGATAATGGCACTTATTTGTTTTTTAGAAAATATTTCCTGACATGAAGACTTTTTTTGTAAACAATCAAAACAAAATTTTCTTTACAATGCAAACAGCCTTTTCAGAATGTGGCAAACTTCACGGGAATAGGGATAATGGCACTTATTTGTTTTTTTTATAAAATATTTCCTGATGTGGAGACTTTTTGTTGTAAACAACCAAAACAAAATTTGCTTTACAATGCAAACAGCCTTTTTTTAATTGAACTATATACAGTTCTTCCTCATATAAATCTGAAAACCTATTTCTACCGTTTCTACTGTTTAGGGTGAATTTAAAAAATTTCCCACATTTCAGAATATGGCAAACTTCACGGGAATAAGGGGAATGGCAGTTATTTGTTTTTTATAAAATATTTCCTGATTGGAGACTTTTTTTGTAAATAACCAAAACAAAATTTTCTTTACAATGCAAACAGCTTTTTTTTAATTTAACTATATACAGTTCTTTCTCATACAAATGTGGAAACTTATTTCTACCGTTTTTACCGTTTCTATACAGGTTAGGGAAAATTTATGAAATTTCCTATATTTTAGGAACTTATTTGTTTTTTATAAAATATTTCCTGATGTGGAGATTTTTTTTTGTGAAAAACCAAAACGAAATTAACTTTACAATGGAAACAGCGTTTTTTTATTGAACTAACCGGGAAATTACACTTATTTGGCAAAATTCGTAATGTATAAGTTAAAAACCCCCAGATACCGCTTTTTATTGGAATCGGAATACAATTGGCAAACTCATCGGCCATATTGGTGCTGCCATTTTGAGTTTATAAGTTTTGATTATAAATTCGTTATTTGCAACCTTAAAAACCCCTAGATATTCACTTTCATTGGAATCCGAATACAATCGGAAAAATTCGTCCGCCATTTTGAATTTATAAGTTCTGATCTAAAATTCTTTATTTGCTACCTTAAAAAACCCCAGATACCGATTTTCATTGGAATCGGAACACAATTGGCAAATTCGTCGGCCATTTTGAATTTATAAGTTTTGTTTAAACATTCGTTATTTACTACCTCAGAAAAGCCCAGATACCGATTTTCATTGTAATCGGAATACAATTGGCAAATTCGTCAGCCATATTGGCGCGGCCATTTTGAATTTATAAGGTCCGATCAAACATTCGCTATTTGCTACCTCAAAAAACCCCAGATACCGATTTTCATTGGAATCGGATCACAATTGGCAAATTCGTCGGCCATATTGGCGCGGCCATTTTGAATTTATAAGTTTTGACCACAAATTCGTTATTAGCGACCTTAAAAACCCCTAGATACCAACTTTCATTGAAATCGGAACACAATTTGCGAATTCATATTTGGGTAGCCATTTTGAATTTCGGTCATTTTTCAGCGGCCATTTTGAATTTCGAAAATCGGGCTTCGAGGTGTTTCAGGGAAGACCCCAACGGACTTTCGTGCAAAATTTCAAAGCTCTGCGATGACTGGTGCGCCCGCTACAGCGCACACATACATACATACGTACATACATACATACGTACATACATACAGAAACTTTCTTTTATTAATATAGATAGAAGATTGAACTACAACAGTTCTTCCTCATACAATTCTAAAACCTATTTCTACCGTTTCAACTGTTTAGGGGAATTTAAGAAATTTCTCACTTTTCAGAATGTGGCAAACTTCACGGCAATAGGGATAATGGCACTTATTTGTTTTTTTTATAAAATATTTCCTGACATGGAGACTTTTTTTGTAAACAACCGAAACAAAATTTTCTTTACAATGCAAACAGCCTTTTTTTAATTGAACTATATACAGTTCTTCCTCATGCAAATCTGAAAACCTATTTCTACCGTTTCTACTGTTTAGGGGAAATTTAAGAAATTGCCCACTTTTCAGAATGTGGCAAACTTCACGGCAATAGGGATAATGGCAC
The DNA here is from genome assembly GCA_963855945.1 of Thereva nobilitata. NCBI lineage: Eukaryota > Metazoa > Arthropoda > Insecta > Diptera > Therevidae > Thereva > Thereva nobilitata. The sequence goes on from OY979696.1 coordinate 147,293,368, forward strand.
TTATTTGTTTTTTAGAAAATATTTCCTGACATGAAGACTTTTTTTGTAAACAATCAAAACAAAATTTTCTTTACAATGCAAACAGCCTTTTCAGAATGTGGCAAACTTCACGGGAATAGGGATAATGGCACTTATTTGTTTTTTTTATAAAATATTTCCTGATGTGGAGACTTTTTGTTGTAAACAACCAAAACAAAATTTGCTTTACAATGCAAACAGCCTTTTTTTAATTGAACTATATACAGTTCTTCCTCATATAAATCTGAAAACCTATTTCTACCGTTTCTACTGTTTAGGGGGAATTTAAAAAATTTCCCACATTTCAGAATATGGCAAACTTCACGGGAATAAGGGGAATGGCAGTTATTTGTTTTTTATAAAATATTTCCTGATTGGAGACTTTTTTTGTAAATAACCAAAACAAAATTTTCTTTACAATGCAAACAGCTTTTTTTTAATTTAACTATATACAGTTCTTTCTCATACAAATGTGGAAACTTATTTCTACCGTTTTTACCGTTTCTATACAGGTTAGGGAAAATTTATGAAATTTCCTATATTTTAGGAACTTATTTGTTTTTTATAAAATATTTCCTGATGTGGAGATTTTTTTTTGTGAAAAACCAAAACGAAATTAACTTTACAATGGAAACAGCGTTTTTTTATATACAGTTCTTCCTCATACAAATCTGAAAACCTATTTCTACCGTTTCAACTATTTAGGGGAATTTAAGAAATTTCCCACTTTTCAGAATGTGGCAAACTTCACGGCAATAGGGACAATCAAAACAAAATTTTCTTTACAATGCAAACAGCCTTTTTTTTAATTGAACTACAACAGTTCTTCCTCATACAATTCTAAAACCTATTTCTACCGTTTCAACTGTTTAGGGGAATTTAAGAAATTTCTCACTTTTCAGAATGTGGCAAACTTCACGGCAATAGGGATAATGGCACTTATTTGTTTTTTTTATAAAATATTTCCTGACATGGAGACTTTTTTTGTAAACAACCGAAACAAAATTTTCTTTACAATGCAAACAGCCTTTTTTTAATTGAACTATATACAGTTCTTCCTCATGCAAATCTGAAAACCTATTTCTACCGTTTCTACTGTTTAGGGGAAATTTAAGAAATTGCCCACTTTTCAGAATGTGGCAAACTTCACGGCAATAGGGATAATGGCACTTATTTGTTTTTTAGAAAATATTTCCTGACATGAAGACTTTTTTTGTAAACAATCAAAACAAAATTTTCTTTACAATGCAAACAGCCTTTTCAGAATGTGGCAAACTTCACGGGAATAGGGATAATGGCACTTATTTGTTTTTTTTATAAAATATTTCCTGATGTGGAGACTTTTTGTTGTAAACAACCAAAACAAAATTTGCTTTACAATGCAAACAGCCTTTTTTTAATTGAACTATATACAGTTCTTCCTCATATAAATCTGAAAACCTATTTCTACCGTTTCTACTGTTTAGGGGGAATTTAAAAAATTTCCCACATTTCAGAATATGGCAAACTTCACGGGAATAAGGGGAATGGCAGTTATTTGTTTTTTATAAAATATTTCCTGATTGGAGACTTTTTTTGTAAATAACCAAAACAAAATTTTCTTTACAATGCAAACAGCTTTTTTTTAATTTAACTATATACAGTTCTTTCTCATACAAATGTGGAAACTTATTTCTACCGTTTTTACCGTTTCTATACAGGTTAGGGAAAATTTATGAAATTTCCTATATTTTAGGAACTTATTTGTTTTTTATAAAATATTTCCTGATGTGGAGATTTTTTTTTGTGAAAAACCAAAACGAAATTAACTTTACAATGGAAACAGCGTTTTTTTATATACAGTTCTTCCTCATACAAATCTGAAAACCTATTTCTACCGTTTCAACTATTTAGGGGAATTTAATAAATTTCCCACTTTTCAGAATGTGGCAAACTTCACGGCAATAGGGACAATCAAAACAAAATTTTCTTTACAATGCAAACAGCCTTTTTTTTAATTGAACTACAACAGTTCTTCCTCATACAATTCTAAAACCTATTTCTACCGTTTCAACTGTTTAGGGGAATTTAAGAAATTTCTCACTTTTCAGAATGTGGCAAACTTCACGGCAATAGGGATAATGGCACTTATTTGTTTTTTTTATAAAATATTTCCTGACATGGAGACTTTTTTTGTAAACAACCGAAACAAAATTTTCTTTACAATGCAAACAGCCTTTTTTTAATTGAACTATATACAGTTCTTCCTCATGCAAATCTGAAAACCTATTTCTACCGTTTCTACTGTTTAGGGGAAATTTAAGAAATTGCCCACTTTTCAGAATGTGGCAAACTTCACGGCAATAGGGATAATGGCACTTATTTGTTTTTTAGAAAATATTTCCTGACATGAAGACTTTTTTTGTAAACAATCAAAACAAAATTTTCTTTACAATGCAAACAGCCTTTTCAGAATGTGGCAAACTTCACGGGAATAGGGATAATGGCACTTATTTGTTTTTTTTATAAAATATTTCCTGATGTGGAGACTTTTTGTTGTAAACAACCAAAACAAAATTTGCTTTACAATGCAAACAGCCTTTTTTTAATTGAACTATATACAGTTCTTCCTCATATAAATCTGAAAACCTATTTCTACCGTTTCTACTGTTTAGGGTGAATTTAAAAAATTTCCCACATTTCAGAATATGGCAAACTTCACGGGAATAAGGGGAATGGCAGTTATTTGTTTTTTATAAAATATTTCCTGATTGGAGACTTTTTTTGTAAATAACCAAAACAAAATTTCCTTTACAATGCAAACAGCTTTTTTTTAATTTAACTATATACAGTTCTTTCTCATACAAATGTGGAAACTTATTTCTACCGTTTTTACCGTTTCTATACAGGTTAGGGGAAATTTATGAAATTTCCTATATTTTAGGAACTTATTTGTTTTTTATAAAATATTTCCTGATGTGGAGATTTTTTTTTGTGAAAAACCAAAACGAAATTAACTTTACAATGGAAACAGCGTTTTTTTATTGAACTAACCGGGAAATTACACTTATTTGGCAAAATTCGTAATGTATAAGTTAAAAACCCCCAGATACCGCTTTTTATTGGAATCGGAATACAATTGGCAAACTCATCGGCCATATTGGTGCTGCCATTTTGAGTTTATAAGTTTTGATTATAAATTCGTTATTTGCAACCTTAAAAACCCCTAGATATTCACTTTCATTGGAATCCGAATACAATCGGAAAAATTCGTCCGCCATTTTGAATTTATAAGTTCTGATCTAAAATTCTTTATTTGCTACCTTAAAAAACCCCAGATACCGATTTTCATTGGAATCGGAACACAATTGGCAAATTCGTCGGCCATTTTGAATTTATAAGTTTTGTTTAAACATTCGTTATTTACTACCTCAGAAAAGCCCAGATACCGATTTTCATTGTAATCGGAATACAATTGGCAAATTCGTCAGCCATATTGGCGCGGCCATTTTGAATTTATAAGGTCCGATCAAACATTCGCTATTTGCTACCTCAAAAAACCCCAGATACCGATTTTCATTGGAATCGGATCACAATTGGCAAATTCGTCGGCCATATTGGCGCGGCCATTTTGAATTTATAAGTTTTGACCACAAATTCGTTATTAGCGACCTTAAAAACCCCTAGATACCAACTTTCATTGAAATCGGAACACAATTTGCGAATTCATATTTGGGTAGCCATTTTGAATTTCGGTCATTTTTCAGCGGCCATTTTGAATTTCGAAAATCGGGCTTCGAGGTGTTTCAGGGAAGACCCCAACGGACTTTCGTGCAAAATTTCAAAGCTCTGCGATGACTGGTGCGCCCGCTACAGCGCACACATACATACATACGTACATACATACATACGTACATACATACAGAAACTTTCTTTTATTAATATAGATAGAAGATTGAACTACAACAGTTCTTCCTCATACAATTCTAAAACCTATTTCTACCGTTTCAACTGTTTAGGGGAATTTAAGAAATTTCTCACTTTTCAGAATGTGGCAAACTTCACGGCAATAGGGATAATGGCACTTATTTGTTTTTTTTATAAAATATTTCCTGACATGGAGACTTTTTTTGTAAACAACCGAAACAAAATTTTCTTTACAATGCAAACAGCCTTTTTTTAATTGAACTATATACAGTTCTTCCTCATGCAAATCTGAAAACCTATTTCTACCGTTTCTACTGTTTAGGGGAAATTTAAGAAATTGCCCACTTTTCAGAATGTGGCAAACTTCACGGCAATAGGGATAATGGCACTTATTTGTTTTTTAGAAAATATTTCCTGACATGAAGACTTTTTTTGTAAACAATCAAAACAAAATTTTCTTTACAATGCAAACAGCCTTTTCAGAATGTGGCAAACTTCACGGGAATAGGGATAATGGCACTTATTTGTTTTTTTTATAAAATATTTCCTGATGTGGAGACTTTTTGTTGTAAACAACCAAAACAAAATTTGCTTTACAATGCAAACAGCCTTTTTTTAATTGAACTATATACAGTTCTTCCTCATATAAATCTGAAAACCTATTTCTACCGTTTCTACTGTTTAGGGGGAATTTAAAAAATTTCCCACATTTCAGAATATGGCAAACTTCACGGGAATAAGGGGAATGGCAGTTATTTGTTTTTTATAAAATATTTCCTGATTGGAGACTTTTTTTGTAAATAACCAAAACAAAATTTTCTTTACAATGCAAACAGCTTTTTTTTAATTTAACTATATACAGTTCTTTCTCATACAAATGTGGAAACTTATTTCTACCGTTTTTACCGTTTCTATACAGGTTAGGGAAAATTTATGAAATTTCCTATATTTTAGGAACTTATTTGTTTTTTATAAAATATTTCCTGATGTGGAGATTTTTTTTTGTGAAAAACCAAAACGAAATTAACTTTACAATGGAAACAGCGTTTTTTTATATACAGTTCTTCCTCATACAAATCTGAAAACCTATTTCTACCGTTTCAACTATTTAGGGGAATTTAAGAAATTTCCCACTTTTCAGAATGTGGCAAACTTCACGGCAATAGGGACAATCAAAACAAAATTTTCTTTACAATGCAAACAGCCTTTTTTTTAATTGAACTACAACAGTTCTTCCTCATACAATTCTAAAACCTATTTCTACCGTTTCAACTGTTTAGGGGAATTTAAGAAATTTCTCACTTTTCAGAATGTGGCAAACTTCACGGCAATAGGGATAATGGCACTTATTTGTTTTTTTTATAAAATATTTCCTGACATGGAGACTTTTTTTGTAAACAACCGAAACAAAATTTTCTTTACAATGCAAACAGCCTTTTTTTAATTGAACTATATACAGTTCTTCCTCATGCAAATCTGAAAACCTATTTCTACCGTTTCTACTGTTTAGGGGAAATTTAAGAAATTGCCCACTTTTCAGAATGTGGCAAACTTCACGGCAATAGGGATAATGGCACTTATTTGTTTTTTAGAAAATATTTCCTGACATGAAGACTTTTTTTGTAAACAATCAAAACAAAATTTTCTTTACAATGCAAACAGCCTTTTCAGAATGTGGCAAACTTCACGGGAATAGGGATAATGGCACTTATTTGTTTTTTTTATAAAATATTTCCTGATGTGGAGACTTTTTGTTGTAAACAACCAAAACAAAATTTGCTTTACAATGCAAACAGCCTTTTTTTAATTGAACTATATACAGTTCTTCCTCATATAAATCTGAAAACCTATTTCTACCGTTTCTACTGTTTAGGGTGAATTTAAAAAATTTCCCACATTTCAGAATATGGCAAACTTCACGGGAATAAGGGGAATGGCAGTTATTTGTTTTTTATAAAATATTTCCTGATTGGAGACTTTTTTTGTAAATAACCAAAACAAAATTTCCTTTACAATGCAAACAGCTTTTTTTTAATTTAACTATATACAGTTCTTTCTCATACAAATGTGGAAACTTATTTCTACCGTTTTTACCGTTTCTATACAGGTTAGGGGAAATTTATGAAATTTCCTATATTTTAGGAACTTATTTGTTTTTTATAAAATATTTCCTGATGTGGAGATTTTTTTTTGTGAAAAACCAAAACGAAATTAACTTTACAATGGAAACAGCGTTTTTTTATTGAACTAACCGGGAAATTACACTTATTTGGCAAAATTCGTAATGTATAAGTTAAAAACCCCCAGATACCGCTTTTTATTGGAATCGGAATACAATTGGCAAACTCATCGGCCATATTGGTGCTGCCATTTTGAGTTTATAAGTTTTGATTATAAATTCGTTATTTGCAACCTTAAAAACCCCTAGATATTCACTTTCATTGGAATCCGAATACAATCGGAAAAATTCGTCCGCCATTTTGAATTTATAAGTTCTGATCTAAAATTCTTTATTTGCTACCTTAAAAAACCCCAGATACCGATTTTCATTGGAATCGGAACACAATTGGCAAATTCGTCGGCCATTTTGAATTTATAAGTTTTGTTTAAACATTCGTTATTTACTACCTCAGAAAAGCCCAGATACCGATTTTCATTGTAATCGGAATACAATTGGCAAATTCGTCAGCCATATTGGCGCGGCCATTTTGAATTTATAAGGTCCGATCAAACATTCGCTATTTGCTACCTCAAAAAACCCCAGATACCGATTTTCATTGGAATCGGATCACAATTGGCAAATTCGTCGGCCATATTGGCGCGGCCATTTTGAATTTATAAGTTTTGACCACAAATTCGTTATTAGCGACCTTAAAAACCCCTAGATACCAACTTTCATTGAAATCGGAACACAATTTGCGAATTCATATTTGGGTAGCCATTTTGAATTTCGGTCATTTTTCAGCGGCCATTTTGAATTTCGAAAATCGGGCTTCGAGGTGTTTCAGGGAAGACCCCAACGGACTTTCGTGCAAAATTTCAAAGCTCTGCGATGACTGGTGCGCCCGCTACAGCGCACACATACATACATACGTACATACATACATACGTACATACATACAGAAACTTTCTTTTATTAATATAGATAGAAGATTGAACTACAACAGTTCTTCCTCATACAATTCTAAAACCTATTTCTACCGTTTCAACTGTTTAGGGGAATTTAAGAAATTTCTCACTTTTCAGAATGTGGCAAACTTCACGGCAATAGGGATAATGGCACTTATTTGTTTTTTTTATAAAATATTTCCTGACATGGAGACTTTTTTTGTAAACAACCGAAACAAAATTTTCTTTACAATGCAAACAGCCTTTTTTTAATTGAACTATATACAGTTCTTCCTCATGCAAATCTGAAAACCTATTTCTACCGTTTCTACTGTTTAGGGGAAATTTAAGAAATTGCCCACTTTTCAGAATGTGGCAAACTTCACGGCAATAGGGATAATGGCACTTATTTGTTTTTTAGAAAATATTTCCTGACATGAAGACTTTTTTTGTAAACAATCAAAACAAAATTTTCTTTACAATGCAAACAGCCTTTTCAGAATGTGGCAAACTTCACGGGAATAGGGATAATGGCACTTATTTGTTTTTTTTATAAAATATTTCCTGATGTGGAGACTTTTTGTTGTAAACAACCAAAACAAAATTTGCTTTACAATGCAAACAGCCTTTTTTTAATTGAACTATATACAGTTCTTCCTCATATAAATCTGAAAACCTATTTCTACCGTTTCTACTGTTTAGGGGGAATTTAAAAAATTTCCCACATTTCAGAATATGGCAAACTTCACGGGAATAAGGGGAATGGCAGTTATTTGTTTTTTATAAAATATTTCCTGATTGGAGACTTTTTTTGTAAATAACCAAAACAAAATTTTCTTTACAATGCAAACAGCTTTTTTTTAATTTAACTATATACAGTTCTTTCTCATACAAATGTGGAAACTTATTTCTACCGTTTTTACCGTTTCTATACAGGTTAGGGAAAATTTATGAAATTTCCTATATTTTAGGAACTTATTTGTTTTTTATAAAATATTTCCTGATGTGGAGATTTTTTTTTGTGAAAAACCAAAACGAAATTAACTTTACAATGGAAACAGCGTTTTTTTATATACAGTTCTTCCTCATACAAATCTGAAAACCTATTTCTACCGTTTCAACTATTTAGGGGAATTTAAGAAATTTCCCACTTTTCAGAATGTGGCAAACTTCACGGCAATAGGGACAATCAAAACAAAATTTTCTTTACAATGCAAACAGCCTTTTTTTTAATTGAACTACAACAGTTCTTCCTCATACAATTCTAAAACCTATTTCTACCGTTTCAACTGTTTAGGGGAATTTAAGAAATTTCTCACTTTTCAGAATGTGGCAAACTTCACGGCAATAGGGATAATGGCACTTATTTGTTTTTTTTATAAAATATTTCCTGACATGGAGACTTTTTTTGTAAACAACCGAAACAAAATTTTCTTTACAATGCAAACAGCCTTTTTTTAATTGAACTATATACAGTTCTTCCTCATGCAAATCTGAAAACCTATTTCTACCGTTTCTACTGTTTAGGGGAAATTTAAGAAATTGCCCACTTTTCAGAATGTGGCAAACTTCACGGCAATAGGGATAATGGCACTTATTTGTTTTTTAGAAAATATTTCCTGACATGAAGACTTTTTTTGTAAACAATCAAAACAAAATTTTCTTTACAATGCAAACAGCCTTTTCAGAATGTGGCAAACTTCACGGGAATAGGGATAATGGCACTTATTTGTTTTTTTTATAAAATATTTCCTGATGTGGAGACTTTTTGTTGTAAACAACCAAAACAAAATTTGCTTTACAATGCAAACAGCCTTTTTTTAATTGAACTATATACAGTTCTTCCTCATATAAATCTGAAAACCTATTTCTACCGTTTCTACTGTTTAGGGGGAATTTAAAAAATTTCCCACATTTCAGAATATGGCAAACTTCACGGGAATAAGGGGAATGGCAGTTATTTGTTTTTTATAAAATATTTCCTGATTGGAGACTTTTTTTGTAAATAACCAAAACAAAATTTTCTTTACAATGCAAACAGCTTTTTTTTAATTTAACTATATACAGTTCTTTCTCATACAAATGTGGAAACTTATTTCTACCGTTTTTACCGTTTCTATACAGGTTAGGGAAAATTTATGAAATTTCCTATATTTTAGGAACTTATTTGTTTTTTATAAAATATTTCCTGATGTGGAGATTTTTTTTTGTGAAAAACCAAAACGAAATTAACTTTACAATGGAAACAGCGTTTTTTTATATACAGTTCTTCCTCATACAAATCTGAAAACCTATTTCTACCGTTTCAACTATTTAGGGGAATTTAAGAAATTTCCCACTTTTCAGAATGTGGCAAACTTCACGGCAATAGGGACAATCAAAACAAAATTTTCTTTACAATGCAAACAGCCTTTTTTTTAATTGAACTACAACAGTTCTTCCTCATACAATTCTAAAACCTATTTCTACCGTTTCAACTGTTTAGGGGAATTTAAGAAATTTCTCACTTTTCAGAATGTGGCAAACTTCACGGCAATAGGGATAATGGCACTTATTTGTTTTTTTTATAAAATATTTCCTGACATGGAGACTTTTTTTGTAAACAACCGAAACAAAATTTTCTTTACAATGCAAACAGCCTTTTTTTAATTGAACTATATACAGTTCTTCCTCATGCAAATCTGAAAACCTATTTCTACCGTTTCTACTGTTTAGGGGAAATTTAAGAAATTGCCCACTTTTCAGAATGTGGCAAACTTCACGGCAATAGGGATAATGGCACTTATTTGTTTTTTAGAAAATATTTCCTGACATGAAGACTTTTTTTGTAAACAATCAAAACAAAATTTTCTTTACAATGCAAACAGCCTTTTCAGAATGTGGCAAACTTCACGGGAATAGGGATAATGGCACTTATTTGTTTTTTTTATAAAATATTTCCTGATGTGGAGACTTTTTGTTGTAAACAACCAAAACAAAATTTGCTTTACAATGCAAACAGCCTTTTTTTAATTGAACTATATACAGTTCTTCCTCATATAAATCTGAAAACCTATTTCTACCGTTTCTACTGTTTAGGGGGAATTTAAAAAATTTCCCACATTTCAGAATATGGCAAACTTCACGGGAATAAGGGGAATGGCAGTTATTTGTTTTTTATAAAATATTTCCTGATTGGAGACTTTTTTTTTAAATAACCAAAACAAAATTTTCTTTACAATGCAAACAGCTTTTTTTTAATTTAACTATATACAGTTCTTTCTCATACAAATGTGGAAACTTATTTCTACCGTTTTTACCGTTTCTATACAGGTTAGGGAAAATTTATGAAATTTCCTATATTTTAGTAACTTATTTGTTTTTTATAAAATATTTCCTGATGTGGAGATTTTTTTTTGTGAAAAACCAAAACGAAATTAACTTTACAATGGAAACAGCGTTTTTTTATTGAACTAACCGGGAAATTACACTTATTTGGCAAAATTCGTAATGTATAAGTTAAAAACCCCCAGATACCGCTTTTTATTGGAATCGGAATACAATTGGCAAACTCATCGGCCATATTGGTGCTGCCATTTTGAGTTTATAAGTTTTGATTATAAATTCGTTATTTGCAACCTTAAAAACCCCTAGATATTCACTTTCATTGGAATCCGAATACAATCGGAAAAATTCGTCCGCCATTTTGAATTTATAAGTTCTGATCTAAAATTCTTTATTTGCTACCTTAAAAAACCCCAGATACCGATTTTCATTGGAATCGGAACACAATTGGCAAATTCGTCGGCCATTTTGAATTTATAAGTTTTGTTTAAACATTCGTTATTTACTACCTCAGAAAAGCCCAGATACCGATTTTCATTGTAATCGGAATACAATTGGCAAATTCGTCAGCCATATTGGCGCGGCCATTTTGAATTTATAAGGTCCGATCAAACATTCGCTATTTGCTACCTCAAAAAACCCCAGATACCGATTTTCATTGGAATCGGATCACAATTGGCAAATTCGTCGGCCATATTGGCGCGGCCATTTTGAATTTATAAGTTTTGACCACAAATTCGTTATTAGCGACCTTAAAAACCCCTAGATACCAACTTTCATTGAAATCGGAACACAATTTGCGAATTCATATTTGGGTAGCCATTTTGAATTTCGGTCATTTTTCAGCGGCCATTTTGAATTTCGAAAATCGGGCTTCGAGGTGTTTCAGGGAAGACCCCAACGGACTTTCGTGCAAAATTTCAAAGCTCTGCGATGACTGGTGCGCCCGCTACAGCGCACACATACATACATACGTACATACATACATACGTACATACATACAGAAACTTTCTTTTATTAATATAGATATTTCAAAGCTTTTATTTCAAATTATTTCAAAAATGTATAATAAAACAAGAAGTGCACTATTTTTGCATAAGAGTTTAAGAGGACGTAAAATGACTTTTTTTATTAAATGTAAATTGCACAAAATATTACTGAGACAGTAAATTTCTTAGCTAGAATTTACAAAAATTTAGATGGAGCATTCGGATTTTTGAGAATTCTGTCTGTAGAAGGGCAGAATGGCAGGAGGTTACAATCGATTAATGAAAATGATTATTTAGCTAAATTTACTTGATTTTCTATAAAAATGGTTAATGGGCTTAAATTACTTTTTATACGCTTTATGTTGTATCTTGTAATTTGTATGTTGTATGTAAACAAATTTTGCAACTTGATTTAGACCCAAATATGAGTTCGCTTGACAATGCAATCTGACTTATTGCTCTAGCCAGTTGGTATATGGGAACAAGCTACCTTTCAAAATCACACTCAGAATGAAATTAGTTATTGGTAAAATTTAGAAATATAACTTAAATGTAAAAAAGCGTAGGGTGTTAACGAAAGGTTCCAATGTTAATAAAATAAGAATATAGGTAAAGAACGCAGAAAAAACTTGTTGTCATAATAGCAAAATTGCTAATTTTTTTCGTGAAATAGGGCATAATAATAACGATTCTATTAACTATAAGGATTAAGCAACATTGTTTTCTTAAATAATTGAAAATATTATATTCTTAAATCCTATGAAATTTGTATGCAATGTACTTAAGTCTTTTTTAAATTTAAAATTTTGAAATACTTATAAACTTTTAACTTTTGAACAAGGGTAAAATGTAAATATTTCGAAAACGATTCCAATGATACCAAAAAAGTACCAACCCAAAATTCTTAGTGAAATGCTTTTCCCATTTACCTCTTCTGATGTAATCTTCAAATAAATAAAAAAAAGAGCGCCTGTAGATTTCAGTGGTTGAAATCGGTAATTATAGTCTTCTGCTTTGATTTATAGGCCTTTGTATGTGAAGGACTAAATATATTTGTATGAATAAATTAAAAATTTGAAACTCAAATATCTTGATTTTGTAGCACAATAATGCTAACTAATTTTTGTCCGTTTGAATCAATTTATTTATATTATCGTGTCATTAGAGCAATTATGATCGCGGCGTTGATCAGACTGGGTATCCCCAAATACTTCGTGCATATAATGATAGATTTCCTAACAGCAAGACGCTGCACATGACTCCGATAATATAGAGATCCCATGTAGAACAGGACACAAAGCTAGCAATATCTGCAGATCTATTTCATCCACAACCCGCGACAAATATGGTTGTCACAAGATGAGTGGTACCGGAAAATTCCCACAATGTACTTTGGAACCGGGGAAATAAGACCGAGTCTGATGACCATAGACGTACCCAGCAGACCATTGGAAGCTGGAACAATTCTGTTGACTCTGAGCTCAAGGACGCTTAAAAAACAAATGGGGTGCGACTAAAGGATCAGTTTACGACTGGCAGGCCCGATTCTACAGGAATCCTTTAATTTTTGGACTCCTTATTTGTAGGATAGTCCTTTTGCTAGTTTTTATTGCTCCTTTGTTACTTACAATTCATTTTGAATATGAAATCAGAAAAATTTACCATTAGTTAGGTTGCTTGTACGACCCCAGTGACAGTACACAAGTTTCACGTATTCCAAAATCATCTACAAATACGATAAGAAGCTTTCGAAATCATCATTAACATGTCGCTTTGTCACGTGCAGGTTGTGTCCAAGGACTATGGCCTATTGTAAGCAGTAAATCGGTGAGTATAAATTTACGGCTATTTTACATCGCGAAGGCAAAATTTCTGTGCCATAAAAGAGCTCAAGAGCTGCGTTTCCACTTTGAGTTTGGGATGTAAATGGCCTTTATTCTTAGTAATTATTCAATTTAAAGAAAGATAAAGATCGCCAAATATGTTTCACATCTTTCACGTGAACTGGGTACACGCGCTATTTTTTTTGTTTTGGTACTGGTTTGGATGAAAGCGTTTGTTATGTTGCCATTGGTTCCGATTTTGATATCTGTTGCTCAAGTGGAAGATTTTATTTTCCTGTATCGTTGTTTCGGCCTCTTCTGCTAAAGTAGGTGCTTCACGGTAAGATTTTATTCCACTTGCTTCCATGGTTTGTATAATATTTCTGTCTTTCAAGCCTTTCTTGAAAGTATTTAGTGCAAGTGACTCATTTACTTTTGTGATAGTCTCTCGTCCGCTTTCTCCTATCTCTGTCAATTGGAGTTCTGTTAATTCTGCAATGATTGTGTCTATTCTTTCCGCATATTCTGTAACCGTGTTTTGTTGTTCTTGTTGGGCCTTTGTGAGCTTTGTTAATACTGTGTTTATTGATTGCACTGGTTTGTACGTTGCTTCTAAGTTTTTTATAAATGCCATAATATTTTTTGGCTTTGGTAGCAAACTCAACTTTCGTCTTGAAGCTGTATTCAGCTTGGTGCCTATCACCAGTGTTAAAAAGTCTGATTGTTGATCCGTGGCTATCGTTTTTTCTATCACTTTGAGAATGCTTGTGAAGTTATGTAGAATTCCCTGTGAATTCTGGAATTATTTTTAGGGCTGAAAATATGTTTGCAGACGCCATTGCTTGTTCTTCTTCGTATTCTATGTTTATTTTAATTAGGTTTTCAATTTCCTTTACTGTTTCCTTAAATGTGTTTATCAACGCTATCTCGGGCTGGTCAGTTAATTTAGCTTCTCTTAATTCTTTTCTGAATTCTTCTCTTAATTCATTTATTCGCAGTAATGTATTTGTCGAATACTTCTCTGTATAGGTTCTATTCGGGGCTTTTTTTAAATTTTTCCAGACTTTGGTTAATTCTTCTAGGCTTTTCATTTGTAAAGACTTGATTGTACGTTTTTATTTATTTATTTTTCATAAAACATTTCCTTTTTCTTATTACTATTAACATAGACAAATAAAAGGAAAGATATTCCATTTCATACAAGAAAAGTGTGCATGTTCCTGTTCAGAGAGCTTTCATATTTCCTCCATTTAAGCTTCCTCCAAGCGAAAGCTGCCCCCGCTAAATATTTATTTTCGGTGGCACTGTCAAGATATTTGAGTAAATCGTATCTGAAGAGAGTAAATGGAAAGGAAAGCGTTTGCGATGCATGGGAGCAAGGTTCTTGTAGAGCTTATCGCGTTTGCGCTTCTTTTTTTACAGGTTTTTCTGATTTATGAAATATCGGCATGTACGAATGTCTATACATATTGTATTCTAGGTAAATTTTATTAAAGGGATTTGTTGGCGGAAATAAATGTAAATTAGAAGGAAGCTATTAAATGTATTGTTTGATTTTTTGTTTAAATGACAAAAATCAATTACATATTTTTAGAAGTTTGAATATTTTGTTTTTTCAGGTATGACTTTTCGGTTTCTACTACTTTGCAAAAGTTAGTAAAATCGTGAGTTTTGTGCTTGTGTTTTTTATTGGGGTAAATTTTAACTTGACGCAATTAATAGCGACAACCATTTTATTCGTAAAACGTGCGGAAAAGTTTTGATGTCCCTCTAATACTAGTATTTTGCTGAAAATAAATACTCCTTTCAACACCACCGCAGGGGTAGAGTATTAAGCGCGTTTATTTTAAAGTGGTTTCTCAAAGCCTAATCCACAAAAAAAATTTCGGCGTTACATGCCTTACAGGCATTTACGCTACTACTCCTAAGAAATTGAGGTAACAACTTTCCCTTTTAGGATATTATAATTTTTTGCTTGGAATAGTTTTTAAATGACTTCTTATCTTTAAATTGAAGTGAATGCCACAAACTAATTCTCTAAGAAGAATGAGGATCAAATAATTTAAGATTTGTTTGTGGTGATCGTAACATTCATTTTAGCTAACCAGTGGGAAAAATCAGATTTTTACTTATCCATCCATACAATGTTCAATTATTTTGCTTTTTAAACCTTTTATTTCAGGTGTATTTTGAATAAAAGTGAAGATTTTTACAAATATTAAAAAAATAATCTGTAGGATTTTTAAGTGCAGCAAAATCGGTACTTTTTGAATAATTTTTAAAATAAATAAAACTTCGCGAAGGTTTTGAATATTTAACAGTTTCGTTTGGGTTTCTCATAATATTGTGGCATAACAAACACTTTTCCTTTTTTGACAAGCGGTCAATTATGAACCCCACAAAATACCTTAAAGAAGTTTCTTCGACAGAAATCGAATCTTCATTTGCCCCATATTCCAACAAATCAATCGACTAGATTATATTGCTAACTTCGTGACCCTCATTAGTGACATCACTAATCTACAGTAAAAATACAATGATCGTTATTATTATTTATTGTTTTGCCATCACTAAATGAGTCAATAGCTATAAATTGATGTTTATCTTCGTCATAATTCTTCTTATGGGAAGATATAGACAAAATTTTGTTCGATATAATTTTGCAAATGATACTATAGAAATTATATGAATCCTCCAATTCCAAACCTGCTTTCTTCCATTTTGAAAAACCAGTGAGGTAGTGGCGGTTTTGGTCTCTGAACAGGCTCCTTTAACGAATCTGTTACCCATTTCATAGCTAAACTTGCTAAATGTATGTCCACCAAGCTGTAAAATTGAAAAAAGTTGACCAGTTTGGTTAAAGAAGTTTGTTTAGAGGTTGAAGCCGCTATTGCTTTACTGATTTTTAAAAATGGAAGGAAGCCGTTTTGGAATTGGAGTATTCATATAAAGATGGGTTGTTACTGAAGCCCCCTCTTGATCGTACTAAGGAAAGTAGGTTTTCAATTGAGTCTTGGGTAAATTTCGATGTCACAATGAAATGTTTATTGGGAAGCTCGTTTAATATTTCATCAATTGGTTTATCGGTGGCAAAACAACTAATAATAAATTTGCAATTAGAAAATAAACCTCGGACCATAAAAACAGACACATACTTTGCTGGTTCCTTATTTCTAAAATCACCTGTATCTACAAAATCAACCATTTCATCTGCTACCTGGTCATATGTTAACTCTCTTTTAATATTAATTTCATCGAATATTAACACAGTTTGCCTCATTTCTACATCCCAATATGAAACAATATTCTAAAGGTTTTCTGTAATCGTGTTATTAAAACCAAGTTGAATATTTTTAATTAGTTGCCAACGATGCAAAGAGGTCAGAGATGGTAAGTTTCTGTTTAAATCTATCTTCTAATTATCTTTAAAATACCTGTAAGTTGTAGGAGATTTGTAATGGAAATTCAAAGCTAACGATCTTCCTTCATAACTCCATCTTTTTTTATTTTTCTTTTTAGAAAGTATCATAGTGCAAAAAGTTTTTGAATTTTTAGTCACATATCGCTGTTTTGCATTGACCCTGGCACAACTCAAAAAAACTCAAATTTCGTTTTATTGTATAGAATATCTGCATTATCTGTCTACTTTCATCCTGTAAAATGACGTATTTTTAATTCTGCAAGTTTTTATCAGATAGCGCCTTGATGTTTGAATGAAATTTTCTGAAATAACGGCACAACTCAAAAAAAGGTGGTGAAATCTAAGTTTTTTCTGTAATTTTATAAATTTATCGAAAAGCACCATAATTAATTAATAATTGCATCACAATAACTAATAACTCATAATAACTAACTAATAAAAATAAATAAAGTTTCTATTATTCAGCATTTTTCCATAACGTAAATCTTAAAAAGTCTCTCTTGTAAATTTGCACTTTTTTGAGTTATATGGAGCGGAGGCAATTAAAGAAGTTAGCGGTCTTTTGACTATAATACTGAGATAGTTATTTCGACATATCCTTCCTTCTAGGTTCACCTTCTTACTTCTATTTTCTTTGCTGCTGCTCTTCAACTTTTCTATAAGTTTTTTATATTTACTTAATAAATTTTTATATTTTGATCGGTAGAAATTTACCGATTTCGCCGATTTTAGACAAAATTTACAGGACAATTCGATTTCGACAGAAAGTTGTTACCTCAAATTCTTAGGAGTAGTAGCGTGAATAGCTAATTGGAGAATTGCTTTTAAAAAATACAATTTTATGTCAGATTTACTCAACGAAGACTAAATAAATGCCTGTAAGGGATGTAACGCCGAAATTTTTTTTATGGATTAGGCTTCCTGGGGAAACCACTTTAAAATAAACGCGCTTAATACTCTACCCTTGCTGTGGTGTTGAAAGGAGTATTTATTTTCAGCAAAATACTAGTATTAGAGGGACATCGAAACTTTTCCGCACGTTTTACGAATAAAATGGTTGTCGCTATTAATTGCGTCAAGTTAAAATTTACCCCAATAAAATAAAACGTGACCGCTGAAACTATGATACTTTCCAGGATGTCGGTAGAACATTATAATAAAGATAAAAAAAATTCAAGTTATTTGGATTTTTTTTCTAGTGCCTAAGATAGAATTCTTGTGTTAGCTGCACTATTAAGTGAGAATGGCCACAAACACCCATAAAGCAATAATTTCCACTTTTCATATTTTTAAATTTGTTCATGATATGATATTTTACATCTTGAAATTCTTGTAAAACGAGATAATTTGCTTGTGAATCTTTGATCAAAATGATATTTTCCCAAATCTGCAAAATAACCACATCGCGGAAATCATTGTTATAAATCAAAACAAAATCAAAATTCGCACAAAACTCACGATTTTACTAACTTCTGCCAGTGCCGGACAAATGACGGGGCACCAGGGGCACGGCCCCGGGGCATCCACAGGCCGACATTTTCTGGGGGTATCCACACTCCACCAATAAATTTTTGATTTTTTTTCTAATCGAGTCGATTATGTGAACAAGCCCTGCAAACATTCCGACTCGATATCGAAGCGAGAGCGATTCATAAAAGGCGAAAGCTTTCTTTGTCCAACAAGATGGTAATAAGATAAGGAAGTGTACCCAGAATTTTGTTTTTTCGGAAAAATCAAGTAGATGAAGTTATCAAAAGAAACTGGGTCTGTTTCTCACCGCATACCGGGCGGATTTATTGTTTCTTTTGATTTTTGCTTCTGAATGACAGTGAGGACAGCAATCCATTCTGGCGAGATGGATTTTGTGATTGGAAGTACGCTCAAGAAAGGTTAACCGGACACGAGAAATCTATGCCACATTTTCACTCTATGGCCAAGTTTAAAAATCTTTCAAGACCCAGTAGCTCCATAGATGCAAGATTGGAAAATCAAATTAATAAGGAAACTCAATATTGGAGAGAGGTCTTGAAGCGCGTGTACGACACAATTGTATTTTTGAGCGAACGGGAGTTTCCATTTAGAGGTGGCAACGAAGAAATCGGATCTGCTAGAAATGGAAATTTTTTGGGATCCTGGGGTTCCTAGAGAAGTATGACGAGTTTATGCGTCTCCACCTGCAACGTTTTGGAAATTGTGGCACTGGCAGAGTCAATTATCTCTCGTCCACGATTTATGAAGAATTAATAGAAGTAATACGACAAGAATTATTCCAAGAAATAATCAGAAGGATTAAAACCGCTAAATTCTGTTCCGTTTCAGTTGATGGAACGACTGACGCAGCGCATGTAGATTAGCTTACCATAGTGCTCAGATATCTGGAAGAAAATCTACCAGTCGAACGTTTTTTGACATTTTTGGCTAATCAAGGACATAAAGCAAGTCGGGGCCAGTCTTATGATAATGCTTCTGCTATGAGCGGTAAGTTTAATGGCTTACAAGCTCTGATAGCCAAAGATAATGAATTGGCCATTTGGGTACCGTGCTTTGGCCATTCATTGAATTTGACAGGTTAGAAAGCGTTGGCTGCCTCAGAATTTTCGATTAGATATTTTACCCTCGTACAGGGTGTATTCGTTTTTTTGTTCTGCGGCGGATATTCGTTGGGAGTTGGTTGTGGTCGCCCCGAAAGCAAACGCGGAAGAAGGAGAAAATATGCTAGTCCCGAAGAGAGTGGAGTCAGCCCGTTGGTCCAGTTATGCAGAGAGTGCCAGAGCATTTAAGCAAGGATACGATGCTATCAGCGAAACTCTTGATGAAATCGCAGAAGATTCAAATCAAAATCCCAAAACACGGTGTGAGGCATCAGGATTGCGAGAACTTGAGATGGGTATTATGGCATCATTCTGGTCAGATACACTTCCAAACGTCCATAATACTAGCAAAACTCTGCAAACTCCCACGCTAGATTATAATACTGCAGTAGCACTTGTAAAATCACTCAGAGAATTCATTTCTGCAAAGCGGGACAGCTTTGAATTGTATGAAAAACAAGGTGCAGAATTGGTGGGACACGCTAATTATAAACAAGCTCGTGTACGCACTCGCAATGTGAGACTCAACCCGCTTGATTATGCGGGAGCTCCAGAAGCTGTTTCATGCGATCATGATAGAATGAGAGTCAATCAGTTCATTCCCATAGTGAACACTTTTGTCGCCGCACTTGATCAGAGAATATCAGCATATGAGCAAGTGCATTTGCGATTTGGATTTCTGTCCAAATTGCAAAATCTTACTCAAGCAGAAATCGATAGTCACGCTCCAGATTTAATGAAAATATACCACACTGATCTTGATGCCGATCTCCCTGCTGAACTGGCTCAATTCAAGGAGTTTTGCAAAGATTTATTGGTACCTGATCCAACTATGAGTCACGAACAAGCAATGTATAATTTATTAAAGCTTCATAACGTTCAAGATGCTTTTCCAAATGTTGACATTGTTCTAAGAATATACTTGACGCTAATGATTTCAAATTATACCGGGGAAAGATCGTTTTCAAAGTTAAAACTTATAAAAAGTCCGCTGAGGACATCAATGACTGAAAAGCGTTTGAATTGTTTGACAATAATGAGCATTGACAGTGACGTTTTGAGGAGCATCGATCCAAATGTAATCATCAACAAATTTTCCAAAGCTCGAAAAGTTTTCTTGTAAATGTGAAAACCAAATAATTATTTATATCAATATTTATAACTGTTTATAATCTAATCATATGTACCAAAAAATGAGAATATCCTATAATATATATATCCATGGTTATAAGAAAAAAAAATATATCGTTATATTTATTGCCATATATGTACGTTAATAAATTTATATATATTATAAAAATGCTAGCTGATCCTTGACTCATATTTCCAAAAAAACCGATTTTCCTGCCCTTACATGGGCATCCCATGATTTGTGCCCCGGGTCCGATTGGAGTTAAGTCCGGCACTGACTTTTGCAAAGTAGTAGAAACCGAAAAGTCATACCTGAAAAAACAAAATATTCAAACTTCTAAAAATATGTAATTGATTTTTGTCATTTAAACAAAAAATCAAACAATAACATTTAATAGCTTCCTTCTAATTTACATTTATTTCCGCCAACAAATCCCTTTAATAAAATTTACTTAGAATACAATATGTATACACATTCGTACATGCCGATATTTCATAAATCAGAAAAACCTGTAAAAAAAGAAGCGCAAACGCGATAAGCTCTACAAGAACCTTGCTCCCATGCATCGCAAACGCTTTCCTTTCCATTTACTCTCTTCAGATACGATTTACTCAAATATCTTGACACCCAGCGGGAAAAGTTTGAAGGCCTTCCTCAAGATGGTTTTAGGAAGGAGTTCGTATTCGTAGTTCCACAAAAGTAGGATGGAAGGGTCAAACATGGATATGTAATTAATGTACATTTTTTATTCAGTTAATACAATTTACCATTAAATTGTGTATAAAAATTTGTATCTAAAAGAGTATTATAAAAGGATTAAAGCAATATCTTCCAAGGATCTTAATATATTTAGAAAGTGTAAGAAATTGTACTTCCTTGGAAGAAATAAAAGAGAACGTATCACAAACACCTTACCGGGAATGCGTGGGGAAGGTGAATGAGCTTTTAGAGCTTTTCGACTCATTCCTTCTAATGACATGGCTGCACAAAAAATATATGGAGCGGAATGCGAAAAGGAAGCAATTCTTGCCTTCCAAAAAAGGATACCGTCATGCTTCTTGGTATGATTCCATTTCCCGCTGGGCAGTGCCACCGAAAATAAATATTTAGCGGGGGCAGCTTTCGCTTGGAGGAAGCTTAAATGGAGGAAATAGGAAAGCTCTCTGAACAGGAACATGCACACTTTTCTTGTATGAAATGGAATATCTTTCCTTTTATTTGTCTATGATATTAATGATATATCTATTTATGTAATGGTATTATATTTAATTAATTCCATATTTTTATATTTGTGTTATTTATTATTTTAGGCTATATTTAATTTATATTAATATATTTATTTTATTTATTATGATGAGCTGGACGATGCGTCGTTTGAGGAGCTGGAGTTGACGTAAATTTGTTTTTCAATCTTTGTGGCTGCGGGTCCCATGATGTTTTGATTTGGTTGATTTGCTGCTTCAATTCTTTCTTCTTGGAGGCTGATGTCGATAGGTTCATTTCCTTATACAGGAGCGCTAACTGCTTGCGTTTTTGAAACGCCTTTCCACCTCGTTTTGGCTTAATTGGTGCTGTTAATAGTGCTGGTTTTGGTTGTTCTGCACTCTGCTTCGGTTTTTTTTTGCTTCCAGTCTCTTTTTGTATTGCTCGATTGTTATCGGTCGTGGTCCAGGTATATATGATGCTCTGTAAGCTGGTGTTTCCTTTTGTGGTGTTCCCGGGTTATATTCTTCTATCTGCGCCTCGACGATGTTGGTCCACTTTGTGAAGAATTTCTCGATTTCTTGTTTTAAATCATCCATAATTTCTGGGAAAGATTTAATATTGCCGCAGTTTTCAGGATCGCCATGTTATGTGTGTTGTATCGGAGACTTACCAGAGAAATTCCTTAGCGTCTGGCCGCAAATAAACAGGCACAGATTGCCAAAATAAAATTTCCTATTTTTTTCGCTAAGCAGTTATGTTCTGCAGATTATACGGCACGAATGCCGAATTAGAAGAAAAGACTATACTTGATTGCTAAAGTAGGCTAAGGAGCCGAACTTGTTTATTTAAAAGTTAACAGTCAATTCTTAAATCTACTATTCTTACCTACGGTATTTATACTAGTACTTAAAATTAAAAGTGGGGATCTTACAGTGCATAAGGGATGGACATTGATCTTTTCAATATTCATCACTTTTACACACCAATTTTTATACATGGCAAAATCCATATTTTCCGGGTTCAATAATTTATTTCTCAATCCCGAGAATATTTGTTACACTCATAAAATTTGTCAAGTCACAGTTGACACAGAAAAGACAGGGGTCACTTACATGTGCACATAAGCATAACAGGCGTCTTGCACTTGAGTCACATGTGCAAGTGATAAGTTCGGGTAGGAATTCCTTGACGTAATTATGTTTTGTTCTTCGACCGCGGTGTCGAGTGTTTTTATTTATTTTCGTTCGTTTTTTGTATCATGGATTTTGCTTTGTCATGCCTAATTGTTTTCATTGTTTTTGATGTGAAACATCTTTGCGCGCATTGAGAGTAATTCTTCAAGGTCGGGAACATTTTGTGGGAACGCTTTATGGGAACGCTTTATGGGAACGCTTCGTCCAATCCAATTTTCATTCCGGGAAACGGAAGATCTGTATTGAGGAAGACAGAATAGATATTAAAAAAAATAGTAGCACCAAAGAAAACTGTTTATATGCCGCGAGCGAGACATGACTAGCCAGGCATAGGCAGAATGGAACAAATGGTTGAGTGGTTGCCTTACTACGTAGATATTCCAAGAAGTCGCGGGTTCAATTCTTGATCTCGGCATTTGAATTTAATTATTTATTTTTCAAAGCTTTTATTTCAAATTATTTCAAAAAGATATAAAACAAGAAGTGCGAGTTTAAGAAGACGTAAAATGACTTTTTTGTAAATAGTAATGTAAATTGCATAAAATATTACTGAGACAGTATATTTCTTAACTAAATTTACAAAAATTTAGATGGAGCATTCGGATTTCTGAGAATTCTGTCTGTAGAACGGCAGAATGGCAGGAACTTACAATCGATTAATGAAAAAATGATTGTTTAGCTAAATTTACTTGATTTTCTATAAAAATGGTTAATTTTACATTTACTTTATTTTAAAAATAGTACATCAAGATTATTATTATCTTATAACGCTAAAAGCGTATGTACTTAAAATTAACAATATGGCTATTAAAAGGAGAGTGAAATGTATATTTAAAAGAATGTATATAAATATAAAAAACAAAATAAAGTTTAAATAGTTGGGAAATTGTAAACTAGAAACTAAAACAAAACAAATAAAAAGAAAAGAATACTAACAAGAAGTGAGATTGAAGGAATATTATTGACTAGTTAAGTAACTAAGGAGACGTTTCCTGAACACACTCAAAGACCCCGAACTCTGTATTTCAGCAGGTAGACTGTTCCATAATTGAATAGAATGAACAAAAAAAGATCTCTGCGCAACTAAATGGGAGAATCTAGGTAGAATTAGGAGTGCTCTTCTAGTCGTACGACCGAGTCGAAGATACTCATGGAGATATGATGGGCGGTCAGGGTGTAGAAGTTTGTAAACAAACGACATTGCTTTGAGGGATAAATATACACCAAGTGTGCAACCCAGAACGGAAGAACGATATCGGCTGATATGGTCAAATCGACGAAGATTATAAACAAACCTTGTACAATCATTAAATGCTACATTCAGTTTATCTCGACATGAGGCATCAAGAGAAGGAAAAACCAGGCTGGCGTAAGTGATATATGGTAAAATTAATGTTTTGATTAGCTTTGATCGAGTTTCTATGGGCAGAATAGAGGCGTATAGCCACAGACGGCGCAAATTGCCATATATTTTAGATAGGGTATGAGAAACTTGATCACAGCAGGTTAATTGCGAGTTCAGATAGACACCTAGATTTTTGACTCGTAATTGGTAAGGTAAGTACGTGTTCATGAGGATGATGGGTGGAAGGAATGAAAAGTCTAATGGACTCCTGTACATTGGAATACAACAGGATTTAGATGCATTTAGTAGTAAGTGGTTGGATAGAGACCACTGATAAATACGCTCAAGATCGGCATTGATGTTGTGTACACAGTTCTCTACCAATCCAATGGGACTATTTAAATAAATTTGGACATCATCAGCATACATGTGCAGCTTACAATTTGTTACAGCACTGCTGAGATCATTTATATACATAGTGAAAAGTAACGGTCCTAGTATGGAACCCTGAGGAACACCGCGCGTGATTGGTAGAGGATCCGAAATTGAGTTTTGTAGCCACACTTTTTGACATCGATTATGTAAGTAATCTCGAATTAAGGAAGCAGCTGATGTTGAAAAACGCATGTGGTCTATTAGCTTAGTGTCTAGAAGCTGATGGCTGACACTGTCAAATGCTTTACTGAAGTCAAGAAGTACAAGAAAAGCAATGTCATCAGAATCAAGAGCCATCCGCAGGTCGGTGGTCACTTTCAGTAGTGCGGTTTCACAACTACACCTTTTGCGGAAACCAGATTGAGCATTCGACAACAGGGACCAGGTTTCGCAGTGATCTTCGATTTGCCATGACATTAGTTTTTCCAGTACTTTGCCTAAGAAGCATAATATGCTTATTGGACGATAATCAGCGGGGCCTTTCGGGGATTTGCATTTAGGTAGTGCGATCACTTTTGCTTTTTTCCACTGAACCGGAAAGCAAGATTTTGTCAGGCAGCTATTGAAAATGTGAGTGATATAGGGGAGGATCACAGGAAAAATTAACTTCAGGAAGATGGGTGGGAGATTGTCTGGACCGACTGAATCAGATTTAATCGAGTAAAAAGCTTTATGGACTTCCGTGTGATTCACATTACGAAAACTGAAAAGGTCAGTGTTACTATCAGTTGTCCTTGAGCAACGAGGCACCTCGCGTATATTCGTTGTGGCGATAAAATAATTATTTAGTTCATCAGCGCTAAGGCTGATCTGGGCTTCACCTTCATCACCGTGAATGCCAAGTTGTTTAATGTTTTTCCAAAGTTTCTTAGCAGGTAAATTAGGGCTAAGCTTAGATGAGTAGAACTGCGCTTTTGCTTTGCGGATGGTGAAAGTTACTAAGTTCCTGACATTTTTGTAGGCATTTAAATTCACAACAGTTTTGTTTTTCTTATATTTTCTAAACAAAAATTCTCTCTCAGAGATAAGTCGACTTATTTGAGGGGAGAACCAAGGAGAGGTAGAAGGAAATACGCGTTTTGTAAGTAGGTAGGTAGGTAGTAAGGAACATTCATGCAGTAGTGCTGGGATATTGATAGACTTATAATCGCGATAGGAAAACAATTTCTGCTGAGTGCTTCTGACTGTGAATTTTAGGGATAGATACAGAATGTCATGATCGAGGTAACTAGGTGGGCTAATCTGATTATGAAATAAAACATTTTCAACGTTCGACACAAAAAAGAGATCCAACAACGATGGATTACTACTGTTTAGATACGTCGGAAGTTGGTTAACGGGCTTCAGATCAAACGTGTTGAAAAAATTGAGAAATTTTTTGGAAAGTGCATTATTGGATAATATGTTTACATTAAAATCTCCCCCAATTACGATATTTTCATACTTATGGGTAGCGTCGGAGAGCCATAATTCCAGCTCGTTTGCTTCAGTTAACGAGAAAATTCGAGGAGGACAGTAAACCACAGTGGCGAGACATTTGCTATATCCGCAGCTAACTTCAATGCTAAGGAACTCCAAAGCATTAGAAACAGACTCCTTAACTTTAGAAGGCCTGAGGTTTTCCTTAACATAAACAGCTACTCCACCACCAGAACGATTTTTTCGATCATTTCGAAACAGATTGTAGCCATCTAATGAAACAAGTTTCGAGGGGACATGATCGCGTAATGAGGCTTCAGACACCAGTATGACATGTATATTTGATCCACGAAAAATTTCCTGGAATTCATCATCGATTTTATTACGTAGACCTCGCGCGTTAATATGGCAAAAATTTAAGCCCTGGGCTCTGCTTTGGAAAACGTTGAGCAGTGTTCTAATTTTGTTCATATATATGTAATTTCTTAACCGAAGTCACAGAAATGGGGTAAAAAAGTGGGTTCAGGATGCGGCGCGGTTAAAATCTCAAAATCTAAAAACATGCAATAATATTCTAACATTACAACACCAAGAAGAGAAAATATAAAAATTGAAAATAAACTTAAGAGAAATTAAAAATAAGTTTAAGAGAACTAAAAGAGAAATAATAAAAATATGTACAATGAAAAAAATATAAAAGTATAAGCATGCGTATACGAAACTCCACAAAGAAAGCGGGTTGCTCCAAATTCACTAGGGACATCCTGGAGTTGAAGAAGAGTTGATGGCTTCATTCAAATCAAGAGCTGATTTAAATATACGTGGCTGTTTGTTTCTCTCCAGCTGAACATAGACATAACCCCGACGAGTGAAGACCGAAGCGACGCGATTCTTTTTTTGAAGATTCCGAGCCGTGAGGAATATGTCATTGTTCTTTGTTGTCAGGCTTTCGTTGACGTGAACAAGACTGTCGGAAGCAAAGCCCAGATTTAGTTGCTTTAGGGCAAGAGAGCCGTGCTGGCGGGTTTTCCTCAGGAACTCTTGCTGTTCGTTTGCTGATGGAAACTTGACAATTAATATCGGACTCGCCTTTTTGATGCTGCCAGTTTCGGACTCTGACCGCTGTCGCTGCTGTGGCCGGAACACATTGACATAGGGCGATAGTTCATGCCCAATGGCGGCAGCAAGAGATTTCAAAGTCTGCTTCGGGTTGACGCTCTCATTTGTTGGAATACCACGAACAACTACGTCATTGAGTCTGGATTGGCGTCGTAAATCCTCCAATTCGTTAGATACCACCGCAAGGTCGTGATGGACAGTTTCTACATCGTCTTTTAATTTAGTCATTTGGCTGCTCAAGGTGGTAAAAATTGCGTCAATTCGCGCTGATAAGCGGGACTCTAATTGACTAAGACGATCCTCGAAAATGGCACACTGCTCATTCAGCATTCTATTGAAGCTTAGTAGAAGTCGTTTCTCCAAGACTTCAAGGTTGTTATCCGGAGCAGCTATTGACGTGGATCTTGGTGTCCTGCTGATGCTATCATCGCTGCGCTTGTTGGCCGAAGGAGTACTGTTCTTAACGGGATTTGGGACGTTTACTGTGTCAGTAACTTTCCTAGTATTTGACCTTGTTTGCTGCGATTTTGACATTTTTATTTTGTAAGAACCACTGCTAAATTAACAAAAACTGTGCGCACGGAAAGAAAAATAAGAGCGGTGTCGAAGTTTATAAAAATTTTGTTTATGAAAATTGGAAAACAAATTTGGATAATTTTG
This sequence comes from Thereva nobilitata, assembly GCA_963855945.1. Taxonomy (NCBI): domain Eukaryota; kingdom Metazoa; phylum Arthropoda; class Insecta; order Diptera; family Therevidae; genus Thereva; species Thereva nobilitata. Next base: position 147,321,057 of record OY979696.1, read on the forward strand.
AAATATGCGGGAGCTTCGAAAAACACGTCTACTCACTAAACATTTCACTGCAATTTTCTCTTACTGGACTTAAATTACTTTTTATACACTTTATATTAGCTTCAGCTGTATGTTGTATCTTGTATTTTGTATGTTGTATGTAAAGTAAATAAAATCTTGCAACTTGATTTTGACCCACATATGCATAGTTCGCGTGACAATGCAATCTGACTTATTGCTCTAGCCAGTACATGGGATCAACCTACCTTTCGAAATCACATTCAGAATGAAGTTAGTTATTGGTAAAATTTAGAAATACAACTTATAGTAAAATGTAAAAAAGCGTGGGGCGTTAACGAAAGGTTCCAGTATTAATAAAATAAGAATATAGGTAAAGAACGCAGAAAAAAACTTGTCAAAATAGCAAAATTACTAACATTCTTAGAAAAATAGGGCATCAACAATAACGATTCTATTAACCACATATATGGATGAAGCAACAATGTTTTCTTAAATAATTGAAATATATTCTTAAATCCTATGAAATTTGTATGCAATGTACTTCTTAAATTCAAAATTTTGAAATACTTATAAATTTTTAACTTTTGAACAAGGGTAGAAAATAGATATTTCGAAAACGATTCCAATGATACCAAAAAAGTACAAACCCAAAATTGGTAGTGAAATGCTTTTTCCATTTACCTCTTGTGATGTAATCTTTCAAATATTTAAAAAAAGAGCACCCGCATCAGGTATCGAACCCACTATCCCCGGGTGAAAGCTCTCCACCTTACCCTAAGCTAACAATGCCTCTAGTGATTGAAATCGGTAATTATAGTCTTCTGCTTTGATTTATAGGCCTTTGTATGCGATGGACTAAATAAAATATTTTTGTATGAATAAATTAAAAGTTTGAAACTCAAATATCGGAAAATTACCGGAAAATTCACACAATGTACATTGGAACCGGGGGAATAAGACCGAATCTGATGACCATAGGTGTACCCAGCAGACCATTGGAAGGTGTCGCCCTTGCCCCGCCGGGCTACGACAATTCTGTTGACTCTGAGCTCAAGGACTAACGAAAGGTTTTGTCCGACGAAAGTTTTGTTTTGAAATTTTGTTTCCGCGCTTAAAAAACAAATGGGGTGCGACTAAAGGATCAGTTCACGACTGGCAGGCCCGTTTCTACAGGAATCCTTTAATTTTTGGGCTCCTTATCTGTAGGGTAGTCCTTTTGCTAGTTTTTATTGCTCCTTTGTTACTTACTATTCATGTTGAATATGAAATCAGAAAAATTTATCATTAGTTAGTTTGCTTGTACGACCACAGTACACAAGTCTTACGTATTTCAAAATCATCTACAAATACGATAAGAAGTTTTCGAAATCATCATTAGATGTCGCTTTGTCACGTGCAGCTTGTGTCAAAGGACTATGGCCTAATGCAAGTAGGAAATCGGTGAGTATAAAACTTACGGCTATTTTACATCCCAAAGGCAAAAGTTCATTGCGATAAAAAAGCTCAAGAGCTGCGGCGCCTTTGGGATGTAAAATGGCCTTTATTCTTACTGATTATTCAATTTAAAGAAAGATAAAGATCGCCAAAGATGTTTTACATCTTTCACGTGCACTGGGTACACGCGCCATTTTTTTTTATTTTTTTTGTTAGTTTTGATATCAGATTCGATATCACAACCGAATTGTTCTCGCAATAAACTCATGATTGCACCAAATGTCGTCGAGATCACGGACTTCAGTTTCAGGCAGCAAATAGTTCGTTATCATGGTGTGATAGCCGGCGTCATTCACAGTTATGTTCCGGCTTGCCTCGTTTTTGGAAAAATATGGACCGAAGATTCCACCAGCCACCAGACACACCAAACCATTATTTTGTCTGCACGTAATGGCAGCTCTTGAACCACTGTTCAGCCCAAATACCGTAATTTTGCTGATTGAAGTTGCACTTAAGCTAGAAATGGGCGTCATCTCAGAACATCGCAGCCTTATAAATGAAGAAAAACGCAAAATACCGTTAAAAATCGCGTTTTTTCATTTATTTTTTACTCTTTATTAAAGCATCCTAGAAACTTTTTACTTAGTAAAAATATTGCTTTTGGCTATGTGACAATACATTTTTTTTGGCGCGAAATTTTGTAATGTTTGTGTTGTACTTTCTTTTGTTCGACCAGGCTAGTGAACCAGTCTTTGCGAGTGGCATCTAATGCCGCCTTCTTTGGTGTAGGATTAAGTAGTTTAAAGTCTCTATTAAATTTAAATAAGTTTATTGTTTATTAATACTTTTATTCCCGCAGGGCAAGTTATTGCCGTTATTACTCGAAGTGAGTACAGGGAATTAATGAATATTTACAAAATCCTTACAACTATTTATACTACCTAATTCCCCTACTTATGTTACTTAGCTTATTAAGTTTACGTTGCATAATCTATTCCCCTATGAAATCCACTTGCAATACAGTAACCGATAGTTGTTTAATACAACTGTCACAATTTAAATCAACTTGTATTACAGTGTTTTTCATAGTGTGCTCTTACATGCACTACATCCCTTCCCTTCAGGGAAAAAATTTTTCTTCCTATTGAAGGAAAATTTTTATATTAATATTTAATTAACCTATTATTATGTATTTCTTTTATTTTTTTATTTTCTAGTCTAATTTTCGAATTTACATTATTCTTTTCTACCACTACATATGGCCCTTTATAAGGTGCCTGATTTTTTCTTCTATTACCAATCTTAATCTTTACCTTATCATTTACTTCTATATTCAAACTATTTGTTTTTTTATCATAATTTTCTTTTATTTTTATCTTTGATTTTTCAGTTATTCCCTTTGCTAATATTTGAGCTTGTTGTAGTCTGAATTTTAGTTCTTTTGAGTAGTCATCGACATTATATAGTATTTTTCTCTCTACCTCTGCGTAGTTCGGAAATGTTGCTAATTTCCCGTATATCAGTTCAAAAGGTGTAAATTCTGTATCCGAGTGTGGAGTCACATTGTAACAAAAGGTGAAGTACGAGAGCCATTCGTCCCATTCTTCATTTTCTGCTGTGGTCAATAAGTATTCATTTAATACTCTATGGTTTCTTTCTATCGCACCTAATGATTCATGGTGGAATGGAGTTGACGTGTTATGTTTGATTTTGAAAATCTTGCATATTTCTCTGAATGTTTCATTTACAAATTCCGTGCCCATATCTGTTTTGATAACTTTGAAAGCTCCATATCTTAATATCATTTTTTCTGCTAATATCTTTGCTATTGTTTTTGCTTCCTTGGGAATGTCTCAACATATTTCGTTAATTGGCATTGACATGTGAGTATATATCTGTAGACTTTACTGTGCTTTAAGGGTCCTACCGTGTCCATTTCTATAATTTCAAAACTTGTGCTAGGTGTTTCAGTTATCACCAATTTCTCTTTTGTATGTCTTACTATTTTGTTCTTCTTACATTTTTCACAATTATTTATGTATTCCTTAGTCATTTTATTCATATTTTTCCAACAATATCTTTGTTTAATCTTATTTATCGTTTTCTTTATTCCTGTAAGTCCTCCTATGTGTGGGGTATCATGGTGTTCTTTTATTATTCTTCTTTGTTCTTCTTTACACTTGATTCGTCTTGGTGGTACAAATATTATTATTCTTATAGATTCTCCTTTTTCTCTCTCTAACTTCTTTTGTATTATGTTGAAAATTTTCTTGAATTCTTCTATTTCTATTTTTTCTAATATTTTATCTTCCGATGATAGTGCTAGCTTCCGAATGCCATTCTCTATCATTGCGAGTGATAGTTTCTCCAATTTCGATCTTAAGTTCAGCTTTAGATTATCACTATACTCCATACATACTTCTTTCTTTCCTATTAATATATATTTTTCTTTCTGATTTCTTCCACCTTGCGTATTTATAAACTTTAATATTCTCACGTTCCTGATCTCTGATATTGATGTGCAAGTATAGATGAATTGTTGGCCATACGCTTCATCTCTCTTACTATTGTTTTCAGGTGAGTTTCTTTTTGTACTTCTAGTTTCTACTTTCATGATTTGCGTCTGAATCATTTCTCTCAACATGTCTGAATCTAATTTTATCCTTGATAATGCATCAGCGTTTGTGTTTGAAGTGCCTTTTTGTACACTATGTCGAATTCATATTCCGCTAGTTCCAATCTTATTCGCGTCATTTTCGATGATGGGTTTTTGTGCGTAAAAAGACTGACCAGTGGTCTGTGATCCGTAACCACTGTAAATTTTCGTCCATATACATACGATCGGAAATGATTTATTGCCCAGTAGATTCCAACAGTTCCTTCTCTATTATTGGTTTATTCATTTCGGCTTTGTTCAATATTCTGCTTGCATAAGATATTGGTAGATCTTTCCCAATTTCTCCTTGCGAGAGTACCGCGCTTAAAGCACTGTTCGAAGCGTCTGTGGTTAAAATAAATTTCTTTTCAAAATCTGGGTATTGCAATACAGGTGGGGATATTAACTTTTCTTTCAAACTTTCAAATGCTCGCTGACAGTCTTGTGTCCAAACGAATGCATTATCCTTTTTCATCAGCTCATTTAGTGGTTTCGCTATTTCCGCAGTTTTCTATAAATTTCCTATAATAATTACAAAATGCCGTGAATCTCCTCGTTTCATCTGCATTCTTCGGAACTGGGTAATTTTTTATTGTTGCAAATTTTTTTGGGTCGGTTCTTACGCCATCCTTCGTTATTAAGTGCCCAAGATAGACTACTGCTGTCTGCAGAAAATTGCATTTTTGTGGGTTGAGTTTCAAATTATATTCTCTTAACCTTTCAAACGTTTTCAGTAGGTTATTATTATGATGCTGTAGGCTGCATCCAAAGATTATTATGTCGTCTACATACAGAAAACTTTCTGCACCTAATCCCGCAAGTGCTATTGACAGCATGCGCTGAAAACTGTTCGTCGCTATCTTTAACCCAAATGGTAATCTTTTAAACTGGTAATGGCCTTTATTTGTTGAAAATGCCGTTAAGTGCCTTGATTGTTCTTCTAACTCAATTTGATGGAATGAGCTTGTCAGATCCAGTGTTGAAAAATAATTTGCTCTCCCAAGATTGTCTAGAACGTCTTCTACCCTTGTCAAAGGAAACCTATCATCACTTATTTTCTTATTTAGTTGTCTGAAGTCCACAACCATTCTCCATTTAGTTTCTCCATTTATACTCTTTTTGGGTACTACAAGCAATGGTGCGTTATACGGGCTCTTAGAATTTTCAATGATCCCTTCTTCTAGTAGTTGATCCACCTGCTTATTAATTTCTTCTAACTGAGTCCGCGGTAGTCTATAGTTTTTTATGTATACTGTTGTATCTTCTTCCAATGATATTTTTTGTTTATAGAAATTATTTACAGTTAATTTGTCTTTTTCTAGATAAAATATGTCTAAGTATTCCTTACAAATACTGAATAATTTTTCGTTTGCTTTTTCATCTAAATTTGTTGTATTTAACTCCTTCTTTAACTGTTCAAATCTTTCTTCCATAGTTTTGTCATTATGTGTCCTTTTCACATAATAAAAGTTTTTTAGCGGGTAATGTTTTAATCTCGGTATTCTCATCTTTGTTTCTTTTTCTTTAACATTTATTATCCTTATGTGTTTTACCCCTTTCGCTGGTAGTATCGCATTTGCTACATGTATCCCTTCAGCTATCTCTTTATGAAATATTATGCTGTCTTCTTCCAATTCTAATTCAATTGCTTGCAATATTTGCGTTCTATCAGGAATTGTAATGTAATTTTCCTCCGGAATCCTCGTATCTATGGGTATCTCTATTTGATCTAGTTCTGTAGGTATTATTAATATGAAGTTTTCATAGTCTAGTTTGCACTTGTGCCTTTTAAAGAAATCATACCCTAACAATCCATCTGTTGCTATGGGGAAATTCTCTGCAACTACATGTATTCTATGTTTTATCTCTTCATTCTCTATTTTAAATCTTATCCCTATAGTTCCTATAGTTTCAACTTCTTCATCCGTAACACCTTTTATTATGCTCCTTTCCTTGTATATTATTTTATCCTTCGCTAATTTATTAATTTTTATCAACGAAATGTCAGCTCCGCTGTGTATCAACCATGTCGTATCTTCATTCTTATTCGCATTAGTTTTTATTTTTATGTAGTTCGCTAATTTCGTGCTACTTATGGTATATACCTTTACATATTTTTTACTATATATGTTTCTTCCTCGTCCCTCACTTGCTTTTCTGTGGGGACGGGTAAGGAGTTTCCCAACTCTACTCTATTTATTCTGTTCATTTGTTTACCCTGTCTTTCTATTCGTTTATTATTATAGAATACTCGATTTCCTTGTCCTTGATAATTCAAGTTTTGCCTTTGTCCTCTTTGATTTTCATACTTATAATACTTTTCTTGATTTGGATACCTAAATTGTCGTTCCCTCTTATTGTTGTTTCCATTATTACCAAATGCGCTGCTTCGCCACCTTCCATAATTATTATTATTTCTGTTTCTGTAGTCAATTGCTCTGTCATATTGCCTCGGTTGCAAGTTAGACCAATTACGTTCTCTTACTTTCTTTGCCATCATTACATGCCTTGTTTGTCCATTATCAGCATCTACAATTGTTGCTAGTTGTACAGCTTCATTCATTGTTTTAGGTTGTGCTGCAAATACAGTGTTTTTTTATATTACCGCGCAAACCTGATTTGAAAGCATTCATAGCAAGTTGATCGTTTAGCTTAACTATTACTTTTCTATTTTCTTCTCCTTGCTCAGCTATCTGTGCTGCACTTAATTCTGCTGTTAAAGCTTCAATTTCATCAGCAAATTCTTGTGTTGACTTATTGTATTGGCATGCTTTGGCTAAGCTGGTTTGGATCTTCAAAGGATCCACCATTGGTTTAAATAGTCTTAAGAATGTTTTCTTAAGATCATCATAGTTGGTTGGTGTCGTCTCATTGTATAATTTATTTCGCACCTTGTCATTAACCCTAGTTTTCATTACAAATTTTATTAGTTTTTCGTTTTCTCCCTCTGTCTCCAGTGTATCGTTTACACATTCTATTAAATTCAAAAAATTATTTAATTTTTTACTGTCTCCATTAAACTCTGGGATCAGTTTTACTGCTATGGTCATGTTAAATGCCATTTTGTCATTTATTGTTGGAAATTCTTCTTGTATTATCCCTCTTTCAGTTTCTTCTTCAATTATTCTTAGTGCTGTTATAATACCAACACACCTTTCTTTAATTTTATTTATTTCTTTCACTGTTTGATTCAACAGATTCATTTATCCTCCAAGAAGCTCAACGTATCTATATCAATATATCCAGAAAAGAAAATTCTACATTTAACCTCTTACAACATTTATTATTTTAACCTGAACATGAAATCTAAATTAACTTAATTATTTTTATTTTTATTGTTTTTTTTGTAGGCGTTTATTTATAAAGTAATTATTTTTTAGTTCTCTTATCATTCCTAAAAACATTTTTTTTCTTTTTTTGTTCGGGCTACTACTGCCAACCTATGTAGCTCTGCTATTTCTTTATTTAGCCTTGCAGCTTTTCCGCCTCTGCTTTTTTTTTTTTTCTTTTTCTTCTTTTTCAATCTTTTTCGTATTTCTTCTCCTGTACTCCTCCAGGGTTATAGCCTTAGGACCTGGTTGTTGACTTGCTTCTTTTGGAGGCAGGGTCGCCATGTAATGTTTGTGTTGTACTTTCTTTTGTTCGACCAGGCTAGTGAACCAGCCTTTGCGAGTGGCATCTAATGCCGCCTTATTTGGTGTAGGATTAAGTAGTTTAAAGTCTCTATTAAATTTAAATAAGTTTATTGTTTATTAATACTTTTATTCCCGCAGGGCAACTTATTGCCGTTATTACTTGAAGTGAGTACAAGGAATTAATGAATATTTACAAAATCCTTACAACTATTTATACTACCTAATTCCCCTACTTATGTTACTTAGCTTATTAAATTTACATTGCATAATCTATTCCCCTATGAAATCCACTTGCAATACAGTAGCCGACAGTTGTTTAATACAACTGTCACAATTTAAATCAACTTGTATTAAGCAGCGTTCACATTGGCGTGTGCCAGTGGGCTAGTGGTGAGTGCCTGGTTAGTAGGTACTGGCAAGGCTGAGGTTAGTTTTAAGTGAGTAGATGTTCAGACGCAGTTCAGTTTAGACAGGTTAGTGTACTGGTTGTGGGTATCAATCAAAACAAAATTTCCTTAACCAACGTTTCCAATTCTGCCTGCCGCTTTTGAGTATTTCTGGAATCTACAGAATCATTGTCCACAAACACTCAAAGTCCTTATATAATTCAAAAAACTTAATTCGTTCAGTTTCTGCCTACTTCATTTTCAAGTAAAAATAAAAAAAAAACAATTTTCAAAAAATCAGAAATCACTTCACAGAAAATCGTAAATTACTTGTCAAATAATCGTTTACTAACCCACGTGTCATTGTTCGCACGAGGCGAGTTAAGTGGTTAGTTTAGAGAAGTGGAGGATAGTGGGCTAGTAAATAGCCCCCTGGGCTATCTACTAGCAAGGGCACTACTCACCAGGTTAGTGTACTAGCCAAAACAGTACACTAGCACAAGTGTTCCAACGAGGCGTGTACTGGCATACCAGTCACTGGCAACAACCAGTAGCCAACACGTACTAACCCTTTGTACTCGCCAATGTGAACGAGGCTTTACAGTGTTTTACATAGTGTGCTCTTACATGCACTACAATTTTTAAAGATATTCCTGAAATTTCGATTTTTGTAAAAAAAAGCGTTTTCGTAAAATCTTTCGTGTACAGCTCCCCGATTTCGTAGAGCATTTTTACGAAGCTCTATTTCTTCGCTAAGAGTTGTACTATCATGCACAATTATTTGAAATTTGAATTTTTAAATTTTATATGCAAAAAATGCCACCGCAAAAAAGACAACATTTTCAGGTTAGGATTTTTTGCTGCAATTTTTTTATTTCATTATTTTTCGACACTAAACTACTATTTAATAAAAGTTTATATTTTTTTACTAATTTAAAAATAAAACATTAACCATAAGACCGCCTACAGCGAAGAAATTTTTTTTAATTCCCGTGCCTTTTTACTTTATTAAACGCTTGTGAAATTGAGACATATTGTTGGTCAATACTTACTGTACGATAGAAAAATAGCGGGACTATAGTAGCCTTCTGTATCGCAGAAAAATTTGTGCAAGCACGTCGTATTATTGTTGGTTTATTTTTGTTATCATCGTGTGTGAACGAACAGTAAAGCGAAAAAATTTAACTGCAATTTAATACATAATATCATACATATAATTTATTAATAGTTATAAAACGTAAGTAATTATAATGGATTAATTAATTACTTGAATTACTTGAAAAAAAAATTACTAGTACGATTTTATGTTTCAGCTCAAGTATTAAACGATGGCATCCCCGGGGGATAACATTTGTTTGTTGTGCGACATAACTTATACCGACGAAGATAAGGTGAGGATCGATGAGCGTGCTATTCTATCACTTGTTGACGCTAGCAAAAGGAGGAAAGATGGTAAATACACCAAATTTGAGAGCCTTGCATCCATGAATATCCATAAAAAGTGTTATTCCGGCGACGTTATAGAATGTAATATCAAAGCTGCTGCGAAACTTCGAACGGAAGAGATTTCATCGGCAAGGCGCGCTATTCGGGAAGCCCGTCGCTTAGATTTTGGACAATCATGCTTCTTTTGTGGGGAATGCTATTTCAGACACGCACAAAAACCCGATTTTACTTGTTGAAAGTGACGATACGGCACTTTCTATTCTCGAAGAGTTGCGGAAGCGGCTACTTTTAATAAAAACGTTCAAATTCGGTTAAGGAACGCTTCACAGTTGCCAGAAAAAAAGCGCGTTACCACAGAAGTTGCTATAAGACATTTTACAATGTTCGTCCTACAAATATCGTTGGTAGACCGCTCGGTGACGATATGTCGTTGCTAACACAGCACATTGCAACTTTCATACTTGACCATTCTGACGATTCTCAGCTTTCACTATCGGAAATTCTTTCTACTTATGATGGGCAGTTGCCACGAAACGATTACATAATAATTATTGATCAGTTAAGAAAACATTTTGGTGATGAGATTGAATTATATTCTGAATGCAACGGTGCTGAGAAAGATATTATTATCTGTTTTAAAGACACTCGAAGACACGTTTTAAAGGATGATTGGTACTCACAAAAAGTACCTACTCAAGAGGCAGAACGCCTTCGAATAGTTGAAATGACCGCAAATATAGTGTTACAAGACATAAGAAGTCGTCATTACGATACGAAATCTTACAAAGCGCCTAGTTCTTTTTTACAAGATGCCGAATCTGAAGTACCGCCGACCTTACATTTATTTTTGAACACACTAATCAAAACTCATAAACGTTCGGAACAAAAAAATAGTGACAACCGAATATGTACGGTAGCCCATATCTTTATATCATTCGTTAGACCACGATCTTTTATTTCTTCGATTTTATTAGGCATTTCATCAATGGTACACATAAAAAATATGCGGCGAAAGGATTTATTGATGCTCTATCAAATCTCGGCTTGTGTGCTTCTTATCATGAGACGCAATTATTTGAGGCGTCTGTGGTTAGCGATCCGGAGCAGTAGCAAGTCTCAAAAAAATCGTTGTTGCAATTTGCTTATGACAATGCTGATCACGACATCAATACGATCGATGGTTTTGGAACTTTTCATGCTATGGGGGGCATTATGTGCGTAACTCCCTCTGCCTCTGTCACTTCTACAAATACAATAGCAAGGCAAGGTAACACAGGCACCCACTATTGGACACTTTGGATTTCTTCCATTAAAGTATTACGAAAAAGGTTCGTCTCCGGGCTTGAGTAAAATTGTTGTTAAAAAACTAAATGATGAAGCTTTATTTCGGGATAGAATGGATATAAATATTGATGATTTCGTTTGGTTGCATCAGGCTGGAGTGGGTTTCAAGAGAAGTGCCATGAAGGGGATATTTTCTGTACATCAAATATAATCCCCTTGCCCTTCGTTAATAATCCTCCAAGCAATCTCGATACTATTTTTACCGTTCTCATCGAAGCAGCGCAAAAATGTCGGGCGTACTCCCAAGAACGTTGCCTCTTGACATTCGATCAGCCCCTCTATTGGAACGGACGTGAAATACTCTCCCGCATCGATGCGAAGAATGATCCACACAATTTATGTTCCGTAACTGCTAGACTAGGGGGATTTCATATGTTAATGTCGTTCTTAGGTGCTATCGGCTGTACCATGAAAGGGAGTGGACTGAAAGAAGCATTTTGTCAAATTTACGCCGAAAAATCCGCTGAAAAAGCTTTGGATGGTCACGCATTTGCAAGAGCCGTAAGAGGACATATTTTAAATCAAGCATCACTTGCGTCAAAAATGTTTGAATCATCGAATCTGGACAACGATGAAATTTCTTGCTTGCATACTTACTTTAACAATATTACTCAATCCCAAGCGCATAGTGAAGATGTTAAGGATCAAGCTGTACATATTAAAAAGAAGTTCATGTCTCATATCGAAAAATTGAAAGAGAGGTCCACGTCTTGTTTGTGGGCAGAATATTTTTTAATGATTAATATTGTCAAAAGATTTATAGAAGCCGAAAGAGCAGGGCAGTGGAAATTGCACTTGAAGTGTGTAGAAAGCATGTTGCCTTATTTGCACGCAAGTGGACACCATCTGTACGCTAAATCAAGCCATCTGTACTTACAGGACATGATGGATTTCGAGAAATCGATGAGTACTTCAGAATTTCGTAAATTCACAAAAGAGGGATTTTTTGCTATTGGACGATCAAACAAAAGTTGGTCTGGTCTTTGGTCTGACTTAACAATCCAGCAAGTACTTATGAAAGCTCTAAGCATGATCGGAGGACTAACTCGCGGTCGCCGGATAACTGAGAGTACAGTTGCCAAATGGATTTTATCCAGTATAGTTTTGACAGAAGTATCAAACGAGCTAGAAAAATACTGCAACGTATCATACGATACTGCCGAACAGCATGTCGACAGTAGAATGTCACGAATTTCAAGAGATGCGATCGACTTACAAAAATTAATTACTTTTTACCAGAGGCGGATTAAGCTTCTGCGGGGCCTAGGCAATTGCAAATGTGAGGCCCTCCTATTTTTACTCCCCCCCCCGGGGGAAAAAATAAAAAATTAGCAGAAACAATTTTTTTTAATAAATTTATTGATACACTTGGAATTCTTATAATTAATATTTACAAGTCGGTTAAATTAACTTTATATACACTTTTTCGTGCATTTCGACTCGCTAAATTTATCGATCACATCATCGAAATCAATTTTTCTCAAAATGTCGGATTCAATAAAAAGAATACTTAACATATCTAGTCGCTCTTGCTGCATAGTAGCTGTTTGAACAGCCTTAATTCGTTTCAACCCTGAAAACGGACGTTCTGCCGAACAAACCGTTATCATCATTGTCAGGAATATTCGAAGAGCTACTTCGACGTTCGAAAATACATTGCTTAGTTTGTCTTCAACGATAATCTCATATAATTTGCCATGAGATTTTTGCTCATTTCCGTATCTCGAGTTAACATAATGGTGGAACTGTTTCAGCTCGGGAGCAAAATATTCAAAATCGTTAAGGTACGTATCCACCAAGGCAAACGAACATTTGCTTGCGGGCAAAATGACGTCATAATGGCGTAAAAAGAGCTTTTGCTCGCATGCAATTTTAAATTAGTATCCACCGAAAACAAATGATCGTGTGCAAAGCTTTGCAGAAAGGAAACATTTTCTTGTGTGGAATGCTTATTTCGAGTTCTAGTGAGCAAATTCTTGAGTCCCATTGGATTTGGATAACATTTGCACACAAGCACCTTGTTAGTTTTATTTTAAATGAAAAGTGCGTGACATGTTATACGAGGAGGAAATTGTGATAAGTGCTTCTTGTGTGATTTTGGGTTTATTAAATAATAAACGAAACTCACCGCGATGCTGGATGAGGCCGTACTTAAAAAATAGAGATGATATGCGAAACAAAAGCAATTTGATACAGGAGTTAAAAATAGATCCTTTGAGCGGTTTCAGAAATTTTTCCCGAATTTCCTCTTCAGACTTTGAATGGTTTATTGCCAAAATTAGCTGTAGTATTGCAAAATCTGATAGCAACTATAGAAAATCCGTTAGCGTAGAAGTGAGACTGGCGATAACATTACGTTTTCTGGGAAGTGGCGACTCTTATTCAAGCTTATCATATCTCTTCAGAGTGTCAAAACAACTGATATCACGAATTATACCGGAAGTGTGTACGGCAATTTTACTTACGTTAGAGGGTTCAATTAAGGTGAGTATATCGTCGGGTCAATGCAATAGTCACGAAACTGAAATTTTGCTATTTTGAACTACCATTGTACAAAAATTCGAAAAAAATAATACAGTTAAAATAACTTTTAGTTATTTCGTGAAAAAATTCAAATTGAATCCTGCAGAATCCCATAAAAGTTTAGATCCGTAACTTTGGCAGAAGATAATATGACTTTTTTCGCATTTTTGCACAATGTTCAAAATAGCAAAAAAATTTCAGTTTCGTGACTATTGCATTAACCCGACGATATATTAACGTACATATAACTCGCAATTATATTATGTTGGCATTTTTGACTTGTGTATGTGAGCCGTAGTCTGACGTCTCTAAAAATATCTCATTTCATATTAATATCCTTCTTCGGCCTGCCATCCTTTCTACCGAAAACAAAGACTTCCTTTATAATACCACCTGCCTATTTCTTTGCACAAGTTGCTTTAACATGTGTACATATATGTATATCTTTATTGTTTTAAAAAATACATCAAAATTGCGTCTCTCTTTTTAATATTGTTTTTAAAATCTTTATTGTTTGGATCCCACAATATCGGCCTTATTTCATATTCATAAATTAAATCTATTGTATTTTTATTTGTCCATTCCATTTTGAAACTCGAAATTTAAATTACAACTTTGCCCGCACGCACTTGTACCGCAAATGAAATAATAGAAAACCACACGCTTTAAAATGAACACGTGCAATACCTAGAAGCAGAAGTTAGTTCGCGTATTTTACTGCCTGCGAGCAAACATTGTTCATGTGCAAAGCTGAGATGTCCACTTTCTTGGTGACGTCATTTTGCCCGCGAGCAAATGTTCGTGTGCCTTGGTGGATACTTACCTTTAGAATAAATGCGCACCAAGTTTTCAGTCGCGGTTTCATACTCATCATCCGTTAATGAAAAATCATTTAGAAATGAGAAGTTTTTGTAAATCTCCTTATAAACCTGTCCTCTTCTGTTGATTTCAACGATAATCTTATCAATAACTACAAGAAATGTTTTTATCCTGAAATCATCACGAGGGGACAGGTTTACTTCAGAAGCATCTCCATCGTTCGCTTGGTTTTTAATGGTTTTATTTAGCTTCACCTCGTATATTTGTTTGGTTCAAATCTTGCGACAGCTTTTTCGTCTACTTCTACTGAACCGATTCTTATGAAATTTTGCCCACACATTGAGCTCCCGTGACAATGCAATCTGACAATTTTGTACAAAAATCAAGAAGGCGGTTCCAAGATGGCGGACGAATTTTCCAATTGTGTTCCCATTCCATTGAAAATCGGTATCGGGGGGTTTGTAGGGCCACAAATGACGATTCTGTGGTCAAAATTTAAAAATTCAAAATGGCGGCGCCAATATGGCGGATGAATTTTGCCAATGTGTTCTGAATCCATTGAAAATCGGTATCGGGGGGTTTGTAGGGCCACAAATGACGATTCTGTGGTCAAAATTTAAAAATTCAAAATGGCGGCGCCAATATGGCGGATGAATTTTGCCAATGTGTTCTGAATCCATTGAAAATCGGTATCGGGGGGTTTGTAGGGCCACAAATGACGATTCTGTGGTCAAAATTTGAAAATTCAAAATGGCGGCGCCAATATGGCGGATGAATTTTGCCAATGTATTCTGAATCCATTGAAAATCAGTATCGGGAGGTTTGTAGGGCCACAAATGACGATTCTGTGGTCAAAATTTGAAAATTCAAAATGGCGGCGCCAATATGGCGGATGAATTTTGCCAATGTGTTCTGAATCCATTGAAAATCGGTATCGGGGTTTTTTAGGACCACAAATGACGATTCTGTGATCAAAATTTAAAAAATACAAAATGGCGGATGAATTTTGCGAATGCGTCCTAAATCCATTGAAAATCGGTATTGGGGAGTTTTTAAGGTTAAAAATGACGAATTTGTGGTCAAAATTTTAAAAAATCAAAATGGGAAATAATGAATCTGTTGTCAAAATTATAAAATTTAAAATTCACCAGAATTTTGTAAAAAGTAAAATCGAAAAATTACTGAATTAAGACTAAAAGGAATACAATAAGGTTATTTCATTGGAATAATTTTTGATGTTTTGAATGCACCCAAGTTAAGGTTTCTGTATTGTGCCGAGAACTGTGAGGCGTTAGGGTGGTTAAAAATGATACGTCGTTAGCGATACACCAACCAAGTCAACGTTAGAAACGTGCCGAGGACTGTGTGGAATTAGGATGGATAAAAATGATATGTCGTTAGCATTTCAGCCTCAAGGCTGGGCACACCTTGTTGTATAAGAGCCTTGCCCCTCTACATGGACCTCTGGTGGGGTCGACTATTATTTGTCCAATACTCGTGGGAACAATATGAAAGAAAAAATTAATAAAAAAATTGAAACTAAAACACAGCGAAAAAGGAGGCTAGAAAAAGCGAGGAAAGAGTATAGAGCAAAGCGCACTAAAATGAATGAAGACGACAGGCATGCTGAACTACAAAGTAGACGGGAACAGGCAGTTGGTGAGTTCGCTATCGATAAGGCGTTAAGAGTATACCCAACCAACCAACAGGTTCACAGTCACAACAATGCGGTTCTTAATTCGTTCCGAAACAAAAGTGCCCCTATATACAAAATCAAAGCCCAGAACCAGCTGGTAGATGGCACACGAAATATGGACAACGTTAATATAATCGATATCATACCAGCAGATATTAACAAGACAGAAGGTTTACCACAAGAACTTGAATTATTCGTAGGAGCCAAAGTTATGTTACGTGCTAACGTCGACGTCTCGAAAGGGTTGGTGAACGGCGCTATCGGCTACATCGCAGAGATTGTATGGCCTCAGTTTCGTAGGACGCAAATGTATGAAACAGATATACCATCTGTTCAAATTGATTTTGAAAGAGACGGCGTACACCTTATTCATCCTCAAGCCATACAATTTCCAGCAAAATTTAATTATGGAACGGCCGAGAGAAGGATGTTGCCGATAATTTTGTCATGGGCCTCCACTGTCCATAAAATGCAGGGTAGTACTGTTGACCATGCTGTAGTGTATTCGGGCTCCAAACTGTTTGAGGAAGGTCAAGCGTATGTAGCATTGAGTCGCGTAAGGGCTTTGGAAGGGCTATGTATTGAGGAGCTTGATTGTCAGAAATTAACAGGTAAGAAACCGTGCAGTAAAGATGCAATGAAAGAGTTGGAAAGGATGAGGAGTTTGCATAATGATACGAGCCAAAATCAAACTAAAAACTAGAAAATAAAAAAAATAGGTAAAAAAACTTTTAAGTTAAATGGTTTTATTTGAAATGATAAGCTGTACCAAAAACTAGAAAATAATTAGAACACAAACATGGACCTTCCTGAGATTCCGACGTCTGGTAAGAAATCATGCAATACTAGCCGTGCTGTTTTCTTATGTCGTATGCCAAGGTACCCTTTGTGCCGCTGCGTCAACGGATTAAGTAATATTCTGGGACTTTTAACAGACTAAAATAAAAACATGGGGCGCATTTGAAATATATTGGTGGGCTTGGAAACACATTCTTCTAGACAAGTCGTTCTTATTTAATTATACAGGTTTTTATGCGCCCCATGTTTTTATTTTAGTCTGTTAAAAGTCCCAGAATATTACTTAATCCGTTGACGCAGCGGCACAAAGGGTACCTTGGCATACGACATAAGAAAACAGCACGGCTAGTATTGCATGATTTCTTACCAGACGTCGGAATCTCAGGAAGGTCCATGTTTGTGTTCTAATTATTTTCTAGTTTTTGGTACAGCTTATCATTTCAAATAAAACCATTTAACTTAAAAGTTTTTTTACCTATTTTTTTTCTTGTTCGCTTTCGAGTGTGACTTGGGGGCATCGGGGCCCCTTTACCATTGGGGCCCCTAGGCACCTGCCTAGGTCTGCCTATTGGTTAATCCGCCACTGCTTTTTACGATTCGTACGATTTCCTTTTCCCAAACATTAGCTATAATGTCAATATATTCGGGGCTTGTCGGAAGTGAAGAAATAAATTGCCATAAGGCTGTAAGTGTCGGCACATCCGTAATGGAATCTTTTATCGGGCAAAATTTTGAGTCTATGAAATCCAAAAAACAAAAACAAAAACGCTCATTGGGATCCATTACGTCAAGCGTGAAGTTGAACGACGATGTCATAACGATTAATCCGTTATTAATATTCCAAAGAATTTCGTTAAATATTTCAAAAAGAGAAGACATGGAAACATACTTATGTCACGAACTTTCCACTTTCCTGCTAAGGCAGTATTTTACGAAAATTTTGAAATTTTGAACCCTCCGCCCACCATAGATGATCAACGGGTTTATGTAATTGATGGTGGATATATTTTACACAGAGTGATATGGCAAAATGATAAAACACTGAGAGAAATAATAAAAACGTATGTGCAGTATGTTAAGAAACATTATGGAAATGCGCTTGTAATCTTCGATGGTTATCCAGATGATTTGACAAGCAGCTTAAAAAATTTTGAACGTCTTCGTAGACAGAAGAAAAGCGTGGGTCGAGAAATAAAATTCGATTTAAATACTCGTTTAACAGTGGCACAAGAAATTTTTTTATCAAATTGTAAAAATAAACAGAGATTAATTAATTTACTTTCAAGCGCTCTTGTAGAATCAGATTGTTCGACTTATTTGGCTGAAGAAGATGCTGATGTACTGCTCGTGGATTCTTCTATCGATCTAGCTGGAACTGGTAAGCATACTGTATTGGTCGGTCAGGATATTGATTTATTGGTTTTATTAACGCAAAAAACTCCAGCAGACCTTACGGTTTATTTTCTTAAAAAAGGTAAAAGTGACCAATCAGACTGCTGGTATTCCAATAAGAGCCTGCGTTATAATCAATTACAAAAATACATAGCATTTTTGCATGTAGTAACCGGGTGTGATACAGTTTCTTGCATGTATAAACAAGGCAAAAACAAATTATTAAAAACTTTCAATGATAAGCCAGATCTTGTATATCTTATGGATATTTTTTATGAGGCGAATGCTGATAAAGAAGTGATCGCTAATAACGGGTGCAAAATAATATGTTTGTTGTATTCCAAAAAAGACACCGGCTCATTGAACAACCATCGTTATCAGCAATCCGTGAGATGTTCAGCGAGAGCAACATTCCAACTCCAAAATATTCCGCCAACTGAAGGAGCTGCGACACAGCACACATATAGATCGTATTTACAGTTGCAAAAATGGATAGGAAACGATTGTGATGCTACTCAGTGGGGCTGGATAGTCGTGGATGGAATGTTACTTCCCCACTACACAGACGAGGCCCTAGTTCCGTCTAATGTTTTAAAAAAAATTTCGTGCCGTTGCGAGAGTGGCTGCAGGCCCAAAGTTTGCAGTTTCAAGAAGTACGGACTTAAATGTAGTATCGTATGTTTAAATTGCAACGAAGCTGCATGTTGCAATTTTGAAATTACGCACGTGCTAAACATTGATGAGGACTCTGATACACTCATTGATGCAGAAGAAGCAACTGCGCAAGATGACGATGAAATTTGCGTTTGTGCTCGCGATAACTCTTTCGGTGTGTGTGAAGCAGCAAAAAGAAGAAGAATAGATGAGTATGAACGTGAAAATGACTAAAATCTTTTTTAAGAATTTGTAGCTTTGTCAATGTTTTTTATGTGCTTTGTATAATCGTTACTGTTTTTATTTTTAAATTAGTAAAAAATTATAAACTTTTACTAAATAGTAGTTTAGTGTCGAAAAATAATGAAATAAAAAAATTGCAGCAAAAAATCCTAACCTGAAAATGTTGTCCTTTTTTGCGGTGGCATTTTTTGCATATAAAATTTAAAAATTCAAATTTTAAATAATTGTGCATGATAGTACAACTCTTAGCGAAGAAGTAGAGCTTCGTAACATTGCTCTACGAAGTCGGGGAGCTGTACACGAACGATTTTACTAAAACGCTTTTTTTTACAAAAATCGAAATTTCAGGAATATCTATAAAAATTTCGAGCCAAAAAAAATGTATTCTCACATAGCCAAAAGCAATATTTTTACCAAGTAAAAAGTTTCTAGGATGCTTTAATAAAGAGTAAGGGGACATCCATAAATTACGTGAGGCATTTAGGGGGGAGGGGTCGAGCCGAAACTCACCAAATTTCACGTGGCAGAGGGAGGGGTCTCGGCAAATATCACGTAATTTTTTTTCGCAAGAAACAGTGTAAAATTGCGAGAAAACTGGGTTAAATTAATAGTACAGGTAAATTAAGCCGAAAAAAGCGATATAGCGGATATAATTAGGTATCGGCTGAAAATTGACAGATAGCTTACTTCTAGGGTTCTTAATAAGGGACTATAAAGTCTACCGATTTTCTACCCCGGGAAGCCCACTTTTTAGGGGGGTTTAGCCCTCATAATGGGTATTTTCGGTTTTCTTCAATTTAAGTGCAATATCTGTAAATGAGAAAATCTTTAAAATCGTCTTTTTGGAACCGCACTTAGATATCATTCACGAAAATCTTGGTGCAGTATCAGATGAACATGGTTAAAGGTTTTATCAATACATATTGCACATAGAGAAGGATTCATTAATCCATTACATAAAAAGTATACGTGATACTATTGCTATATTTCGACTCAATAGCAATTGGGTGTAAAAATTTAGCCACTGTTGTTCACTGTTTCAAATACCATCCAACTCGAACATCCAAAAAAAGTAATGAAAATATTTTAAATATCTGGGAATGAAGAGAGTTTGGCGTGATGAAAGTTCTTATTATTTTATTCAATGGCCTGGGAAAAAACTGGGAACGTAACGTATGCATTGACTTATACGACCATTTTTAGACAGATTGCGACCCTACGTTGAACTACAAAAAAAGGCCCAGAAGCCCAATTGAAAGACCTGGAACCTAATGCCCTCCTAAGCATAGGTGGGCAAAGTTAATCCAAAATTTAACTTCATTAATCGTTATTCCGTTACTCAAAAAGTTAATTTCGTTAATCGCTAATGCGTTAGCTTGTTGAAAATATAGCGGAAGTTAAAGTTAATCGTTACGTTAACTATCGAATATTTTTTTTAATCAGTGAGTCAACCAAACAATAGTTTATTGCTAGAACAATGGTGTAAATATTATCACTTATCAGCTCTGGTATTATAGTATAGATAGGAAGGTAAAGTAGGCTAGGTCGGGAATGTAAATAAAAAAATATGACTTTGTTTTTTTCGTAATATTTATTTTAAAATATGTTTTAATACGCTTTATGAACATTAACAAATTAAAATTTTTGACCCAGAGGGATGATCGTTTTGCACTCAAAATATCTTTTCCTACTGCAAAAAGTCGTTTTACTGCAGCACCAGATGGAATCGCTGTATTACATTTAATAAATTGATTCACCAATGAACGCTGCATCAGTTAAAGAGTCTTTTGACTTCGAGCTCAACCACATTTTTACCAAATTCTGAGCTTTACTTTTTAGAGACTTGTGGCCCTTAGAATTTTCTTTCGACTGAGTGACAGTAATGAAGAAATCCAGTGGCACAAGTACATCTTCTTCTTCATTATTGGTATTTCCGCTAACGCTATCCTTTTCATTTTGGTCGCTTTCTCACTTCAGAGCATCTTCTACTTTCACCTCCATACATTTCCTAACCTTATGTACTTTGCAGTAACTATCGGCAACTCAGAATTAGCGCTCATGGAAATAGGGATTGAATCGAGTTTCTAGGCGGAAAAAGGCTTTCTGTAAACTCAACGAAAACTAGCGTTCCTCTTGCGAACACAGTTAATAGTGCATGTACCGACATGACATGACACGCATCGCGACACCTAAGAAACGTTCAACGGACTTATGTTAACGGAAGCTGAATTTAACGGAAGTTAATAGGACCGTTAATGGTTTTTGAAATTAAGTTAAAAATTAATTCGTTAAACAAAATGTTAACTTTGTTAATTAACGATTAACGGATTAACGGTTTTGTGCCCAGCTCTGCTCCTAATTATCTCAAGTGCATAATGTATCATAATGTAATCCTACTGCAATAATAGAGATTATATTAGGAATCGGCTGTTTTCACTTCAGTCAGAACACATGCTATCTGCGGTGCATTTTCACTATACAAAAAGCAGACATTTACACCAGGAGACATTAGTCATCTAAGCATCTTACAGGATTCGAATTTTGAATCGACGAATCTGCTCCGACATACTAGAGGCCAAGATAGATTTTGAAAACCTTGTGTTGTGAATATTAAGAGCTGTGAAGAATGGAAGTCTAACAGATCCGCACTTCTTGAATCTATATCGTGGTGTACAGGCGATTTGAGAAGCTGTCTGTGACTTCAGACTTTGCCTTTCTAGGCCTGGGTCATTCAGTCACAGGATTTTTACACTAAGGTTAATCTATAGAAGAATGCTTCGAAGTTTGTATATCTCCATCTTTACAATAATATTGTGAATGACTATGCATGCCATAATTGTAAGTTTTGCCAAAGTCAACCTTCGTATGCCAATATAATGTAAAATTCTATTTTTTTTTAAATTCCATGTGCTTGCTCTACAAATACACGAGTTGAGCTCAAATTAGAATTGAATTTTTTCTGTTCTCTTGTTAGGGGGCATCCATAAATTACGTGAGGTGATTTTGGCGATTTTTCGACCCCCTCCCCCTTGGTGAGATGTCGTGAGATTTGGCTCGACCCCCTCCCCCGAGCAATCTCACGTGAGATTTTTAAAATTTTAAAAAATTTGTAGGATTTACACTATTATGCGTATTTTTAGTGTAAATACCTTAATCTGTGCTTGATTGCGTTGGATTTATTTAAAAAAACCTAATTTGTGTTGAAGAACAGTACCACAAAATCATAACAGCACCAACTCGGCATGCACCCAATATAAACTACAATACCTGTGGATTACCATTTAGCAGGTGATTCTGCCTATCCTTTGGAAACCAACCTCATGGTGCCTTACAGGGATAATGACTTCTTAACAAGAGAACAGAAGAATTTCGATTCTAGTTTGAGCTCAACTAGTGTATTTGTAGAGCAAGCATATGGAATATAAAAAAAATTTAGAATTTTACAATATATTGACATACGAAGGTTGACTTTGGCATCCACTGATTCGTTTTTAGAGAGTAACGACTTGACTGTTTGAATAGTAATGGTAGAGCCATTTATGACTCTGGAGATATACAAACTTCGGAGCATTCTTCTATAGATGTCACCTTTGGGTAAAAAACCTGTGACTGAATGACCCAGGGGGTTATCCTGGAATGCGATTCGAAAGTCATGAAATTCGGAAATAAGAAAATGGTATCCTCCACCAATGCGAATTCGACTTAAATTTGTCCGCCTGTTATCGGATTTCAGTCCGCGAGTAAACCCATTGCCGCATTTATTAGTTTGTCTTAAAATATTCTAAAAACTCTTTAAATATTCTTGAAACAATTTATTGTTCGCACCAAAATGTCAAATTAAGTTAATAAATGAAGTTGGTTGGCTGAAAATAATTTCTTTTCGAAGATTTATCAGGCATCGCTACTAGCTTCCGTTTGCTTCCTACTTTCGTATTGCCTTAGAAAAGCGGAGTCTGAAGTCACATCCAGCTTCTCAAATTTACGTTTGAGCCGCCTGTACATCAGGATATAGATTCAAGAAGTGCGGATCTGTTAGACTTCCATTCTTCACAACTCTCGATAATGATAACAAAAGGTTTTCAAAATCTATCTTGGCCTCTAGTAGGTATGTCAGAGCAGATGGTCGTCGATTCAAAATTCGAGTCCTGTAAGATGCTTAGATAACTAATTATGTCGCCTGGTGCAAATGTCTGCTTTTTGTAGTGACAATGCACCGCAGATAGCATGTGTTCTGACTGATGTGAAAAGAGCCGATTCTTAATATAATCTCTATGATTGCAGTACACTGATAAAAAAATTGCTTGGCTTAAAGCACTTTTTCTTGAACCAAGCAACTCATGTTTTGGATATAACGAAAACAAAATTGTCTCGGGATAAGCAATTCTCATAGTCTTGATTTTATTGTGTTGGATGAAGACAAAAGTTGACTTGAAGTAAAATAAAATACGAAACCGATGATATATATTTTAAAAATTTCAAGTTCTAAAATCGGTCTTATTGGTTGTGATACATTTTTAGAACTTGAAAGTCCGATAACCGAAAAAAGTCCGATGAATTAAGAATTAAGTTTCTTGAGTAAAAAATTAAACAATCTTATTTCGAGAAAAATATATCTTGGTCGAAAAATATAAGTATTGAGCGAAGAAATACAATTGTTTGGCTCAAGAATTTCCAGTGTCTTACTCTGAGACAGCATTCTCATGATAATACTGAACAATTTTTCTACTCAAGACAACGAAACGAAGACTATCGAATTGCTGGAATCGAGACAATTTTTTTATCAGTGTAGGATTGAGTGCATTATGCACTTGAGATACTTAGGAGGGCATTAAGTTCCAGGTTTTTCAATTGGGCTTCTAGGCCTTTTTGTTTTGTTTAAGTTTAGACCCCCCACACTAGTTCATCGTAGGGTCGCATCTGTCCAAAAATGGTGGTATCAGTCAATGCATACATTACTTTCGCAGTTTTTCCTAGCCCATTGTATAAAATGATAAGAATTTTTCATCACGTCATACACTCTTCATTCCCAGATATTTAAATTATTTTCTTTACTTTTTTTTGGTTGTTCCAGTTGCATGGTATTTAAAACAAAATTAAATTTTTATACCCAATTGCTATTGAGTCGAAATATAGTAATAGTATTAGTGTTTCTTCTCGAGAATTCTTTCTCGAGAATTTCTCGAGAAATAAAACAATTTTCACTATCTCATTTCTCGAGAAATTTAATGTTGTTTCCCCGAGAAATTTATTACTGTTTTTTAATCAATTTCTTAAAAATTTTACTCTTTTCCCATAGCCATACATCTTTTTTTACTTTCATACATACTAACTTAGTTGGAGTATATTTGGTTTTGTGCTGCCCTTTTTTATATACGTTCTTTAAATGCAGGTTTATTTATGTTTCGTGTTAAGCCGGCTCTACACGATGCCATGACCAGACCACTCTCCAAACGCACTGTCAAATAGAAGAGAAATGTGACATTTTAACATCAAAATTTGCTAATATATTCAACAGTAAATGCCATAACACAAAAATTGTTCCAACATTATTCATAGGAAATCGGAGAAAAGGGTAGTTGAAATTGATGTTTTTGTTTAAAAAAACCAAATTTTGACTTTGATGACTCATTACTCTGGAAGTTGGTAGGGTAGAACCTTCACTTTTACAGTTTTAGATAGGTGGGAGGAAGTGAATTTTTAAACTAAGCTTGGCCCTTGGTTCTCGAGAATCAGGTAATAATTGGAGAAAAAGCCGTTTTGCTAATATCTCGATAACGGTTCTATGGAAAAATAAATGAGTGTCATTTTCGTTCGTGCGACCTCAAATTAGGCTAAAAAATACTTTTCCTATTAGGTACTCCCCGGAATTAAGAAAAAATTTGTAAACTAGTGTTATCAAATGCAACATTAGATGCGTTATGTTCTTTAAAAAATTACTTCAAATCACATTAATAGCCTTATTACACTGGCTTTTTCGTATGCTGCCTTGGCTAGGCTGAAAATGACGAAATCTGTTATACTGTGTGACAGAGATAGCATGTGAGAGTAAGAACGATTGTCTGATTATTATAACAGATATGTAGTTGTGACTGAATACAGAAGGAATCCCCCAATTCACAACCCCCTCAAGATGTAATAAGAAAAATATGTCTTCCCCGCCTTGAAATTACTATTGAGACATTCAAAAATAACCGTAAAACCTCAAAATTTTTTTTGGAGCGATTTTACTCGGGAGCCCCAATTCTAAACATTTACCCCTTCACTTCAAATATATCTATTGTCACTTCAATTATATTTATTTCCACTTCTTATATATTTATAATCACTTAAATTATATTTTATAATCACTTCAATTTATTGTCATTCACTCACTGTTATAAAAAGTCGAGAGATGCCGCAAACTATTATAAAAAGCATAGAAAAAGAACATGAATCTCATTCTTTTCCTATGCTTTTTATAACAGTTTTCTAGACTTTTTATAACACTTAAAATCCAGCCAAGAGAAGTTTTGGGTATACTACTCTCACTCTTACGTATGGGAAAATCTCCTTTGAATTTTTTCTTGCAGATTTCAGCCCAGCCAAGGCAGCATTTTCAGCCTACGATAAAGCCAGTGTCATAAGGCTATAAAGCTCATTATTTTATTTTCTTATTACTTAATTCTTATAAACATTTATTTTGTGTTATGAATAAAATGGAATTTTAATTTTTATTTCATGAATTTTTACAAATTTAAAATATTTCTCGAGAAATGAGAATTCTCGAGAAGTAGAATTTGTTTTTCTCTTTTCTCGAGAAATAGAAACTACCGAGAAATATTAAACACTAAATAGTATCATGTATACCTTTTATGTAATGAATTCATTATTCCTTCTCTATTTGCAATATGTATTGATAAAACCTTTCACCATGTTCAATTGATACTGCACCATTCGTGAATGAAATCTAAGTGCGGGTGCAAAAAAACGATTTTAAAGATTGTCTCATTTACAGATATTGTACTTAAAATTGAAAAAAGATATTAAGAAATATTGCAAAAAAAATTACAGAAAAATCGAAAAATACCCATTTTGAGGGCTAAAACCCCTAAAAAGTGGGCTTCTCGGGGTAGAAAATCGGTAGACTTTATAACCCCTTATTAAGAAGCCTAAAAGAAGCTCTCTGCCAATTTTCAGCCTGTACCTAATTATTTCCGCTATATCGCTTTTTTCGGCTTAATTTACCTGCACTATTAATTTAACTCAGTTTTCACGCAATTTTACACTGTTTCTTGCGGGAAAAAAATTACGTGATATTTGCCGAGACCCCCTCCCTCCCCCACGTGAGATTTGGTGAGATTCGGCTCGACCCCTCCCCCGCTAAACACCTCACGTAATTTAAGAAGCCATCATGAGATTGATTTCCAAAGGATAGACAGAATCACCTGCTTAATGGTAATCCACAGGTATTGTAGTTTACAATGGGTTCACGCCGAGCTGGTGCTGGGATGATGTTGTAGTATTGTTCTTCAACACGAATTGTGTTTTTTTAAACGCAATCAAGCACAGATTAACGTATTTACACTAAATACGCATAATATGTAGTGTAAATCCTAGCAATTTTTTAAAATTTGAAAAATCTCACGTGAGATTAAGGGGGGGGGGGGGGAGGGAGTCGAGCCAAATCTCACGACATCTCACCAAGGGGGGAGAGGGGTCGAAAAATCACCACAAAGGCCTCACGTAATTTATGGATGTCCCCTAAAAAATAAATGAACAAAACGCGATTTTTAACGGTATTTTGCGTTTTTCTCCATTTATAAGTAGTGTCCGACCGAAGGTTCGGCTTCGGCCAACTTCGGCCAAAAAAACACCTTCGGCCGCACATTCGGCTTCGGCCAAAGGAGCCGAAGGTTAGCCGAAGCCGAAGTTTTTATATCCAGCCAGGCCAGTCGCTGAAAACGAAAAGAATTGAGAGTGTGATGTGAATGTGACATTGAAACGTATAGTATTCCTCAAATAAAAATAAACAAATCTTAGTTTATTATTTTTGGAAAGCCAAAATGCATATTGCAATCATTTTCGGCACTATGACTATAAAACAAAATAACAGTGAAGAATTTTCATTATTATGTATATTTTTCAGTCAGTATACCAAGATTTCTGTGTATGATTGAACCTTCGGCTTCGGCTTCGGTTTCGGCCGAAGGTTATGGCAAAAGCCGAACATTCGGCATCGGTTTCGGCTTCGGCCTAAAACTGACCTTCGGTCGGACACTATTTATAAGGCACTAATCAATATTTCATAATACCATGAATCGAAAGATAATTTTAATACCTACAACTTTCTAATTTAACTTTTTCTGATTCGACCTCAACTTAAAAAAAATTAAAAAAAAAATTAATTGTTCTGCACGCTCATACTTTTTTTTCCTGCCTTCAATTGTCTGGAGCATTTTGAAGAAAATTTGAGGATATAGAACGGTACTCTAGAAGAATCCGCAGACGAAGAGGAGCGTTTTTAGAAGAACGCCTTTTTTTACAAAAAGTGAAATTTCAAGGAAAGTGTTCAATATTTCGAAACAAAAATAAAACTGTTTTTTCAGCTAACAAGAAGCAATAATAACAAATATCTAAGTGGCGTTGAACAAAAGTTATAAACAAATTAAAAAAAACGTGAATTTTAACAGTTTTTTGCAATTTTCTCTATGTTTTGTGCTCTAACCTATAACTTTATATATATCAATCGAAAGATAATTTGAATACCTACAACTTTATAATTTGATTTTTTCGATCCGAGCTCAAGTTTTTTTGTTATTCGCAAAAAATCCTGTTTTTCACTTTCCGGAATTTTTTAGGTTGGGTTCGCCATTCCAAATTCGAAAAAAAACGCTATCTGTTTTAGAATTTTTTTTCCTATATAACCATATTTTTTGTTTCCTGTTGGCAATTAACGCTAAATTTATAAGGAGCTATTGTAGATTGATTGGACTAGTGTGAAGATGACGAGCAACTACAATCTCGAGTCTCCAAGGCTCTGTATCTCTGTATGTATAAGTCGCCGACAGAGATGCGACTTTTTTGAAATACTTGTATTTAAAATGCAAATACAAAATGCAAAATACCTATTTTGTATTTTGCATTTAAATACCTTTTCAAAAAAAGCATTTTGTATTTTATTTGAAATACTTTTCGAGACATATTTTCCATTTTAAAAATTCAAAATACTTTGTGATTAAGTAAAGTCAACATTACCAACAGGCGCGGATTCAAGGGGGGGGGCACGGGGGTCATGACCCCCCCAAAAGCAGTGCCGCGGCCAAACAAGGCCAGAAGCCCTGTGCAATTGAGAGTCCAAAAATTTTTTTCGCTCGCTTCGCTCGCGACTATTCCTACACAAGGACCCGTGCCCGTGGCACAATTATAGCATATATGCTGATTTGTCTGGTTCATACTCATTTATGTGACCCATTCGATGAAGTAAAAATGCAAATAATCAATTCAAATGATTTTTATTGCCAAAGCAATTTTTCACTCGCGAGACCCCAAACCGTGCGGGGCGCTGTGAAGTTACACACCTTGCACATATGCCAGCAACGGCACTGCCCAAAAGCGCTCGCTGTTTAAAAAACAAAATTGACCCAACTCAAAAACAAAAAAAGACCGTATACGGGCGAAGTTTTTACGTGATAACGTCTTTTTTGTATTATAAGTTTTTTGGAACAAAGGATTAAATGAAGATTACACTTTTAAATTCATAAATCACTGACATATTTCGTTTTATTTAGTTTTTCAGTTTTATTTTTCTCGCCGGTTTTTCTCTACGGTCTACGCTGTCATCCGCCATTTTGAATTTTCAAATTTTAACCACAAATTCGTCATTTGAAACCCTTAAAGCCCCCGATACTGATTTTCAGTCCAATCGGAATACAATTGCCAAAATTAGTCCGCCATTTTGAATTTTCAACTTTTAACCACAAATTCGTCATTTGGAACCCTTAAAGCCCCCCGATGCTGATTTTCAGTCCAATCGGAACACAATTGCCAAAATTAGTCCGCCATTTTGAATTTTCAAATTTTAACCACAAATTCGTCATTTGGAATCCTTAAAGCCCCCCGATACTGATTTTCAGTACAATCGGAACACAATTGCCAAAATTAGTCCGCCATTTTGAATTTTCGTCATTCGTCATTTGGAACCCTTAAAGCCCCCCGATACTGATTTTCAGTCCAATCGGAACACTGCCAAAATTAGTCCGCCATTTTGAATTTTCAAATTTTAACCACAAATTCGTCATTTGGAACCCTTAAATCCCCCCGATGCTGATTTTCAGTCCAATCGGAACACAATTGCCAAAATTATTCCGCCATTTTGAATTTTCAAATTTTAACCACAAATTCGTCATTTGGAATCCTTAAAGCCCCCGATACTGATTTTCAGTACAATCGGAACACAATTGCCAAAATTAGTCCGCCATTTTGAATTTTCGTCATTCGTCATTTGGAACCTTTAAAGCCCCCCGATACTGATTTTCAGTCCAATCGGAACACAATTGCCAAAATTAGTCCGCCATTTTGAATTTTCAAATTTTAACCACAAATTCGTCATTTGGAATCCTAAAAGCCCCCCGATGCTGATATTCAGTCCAATCGGAACACAATTGCCAAAATTAGTCCGCCATTTTGAATTTTCAAATTTTAACCACAAATTCGTCATTTGGAATCCTTAAAGCCCCGATACTGATTTTCAGTACAATCGGAACACAATTGCCAAAATTAGTCCGCCATTTTGAATTTTCTTCATTCGTCATTTGGAACCCTTAAAGCCCCCCGATACTGATTTTCAGTCCAATCGGAACACAATTTCCAAAATTAGTCCGCCATTTTGAATTTTCGTCATTCGTCATTTGGAACCCTTAAAGCCCCTCGATACTGATTTTCAGTCCGATCGGAACACAATTGCCAAAATAAGTCCGCCATTTTGAATTTTCAAATTTTAACCACAAATTCGTCATTTGGGGCTCTTAAAGCCTCACCCGTCCGAATTAGTCTCGTGTGTAGCACGCCCCATTGAGACGCTTTCTTTCTTTTGCTCCGACGCTAAGAACGCGAGCCTCTTTCTCGAAAGTTGCGCGAGCATCGTAACGTTACTGGACGTTAGTGGCTTCGTTACAACTTTTTCGTGAATGCCTTCCAACCGCATCGATTTATAAGACGTTATCACGTCAAAATAACCAAACGTCCAAAACCGACCCAACTTTTTTGCAATTTAAAAAAAAAACCTTAAAAAATGACCTTCAAGGTCAACAACAGATTGATCTATACTTTTTCTATATGTGTTAATTTGCAAACTCTGAAGTTAGCTGCACTCACAATAAAGGGCGCGTCTTCATCAAAAACACGTTTTCGTAGGGCACGTTCGTTTTTAATCCACAGAAAATTCGATTAGTTTTGTTCGTTTTGTTAATTTTGTTTTTGTTTTTTTAGGAGTAGAAATTTTTTTCAGCCACTTTTAATTCCGGGACCCCCCCCCCAAAACAAAATTCTAGATCCGCGCCTGATTACCAATCAAATTTCATATAAAATGAACGAATGGTGCTTGTATTGGCTACTAGAGGCTACTAGAGGCGCAGCTCGTAGCCACATCATTGGACTTGGACTATACAGGCCCCATCCACCAAATGACGGTGTGGGTGAGTGAGCATGTGGTTATACTTGGCCTTAAGGCGAGAAACTTTCAGTCCATGGCTTGCTGGTGGCCTGTATATGAATGGGGGCCTTTGGAAATCGCCTCATGGAAATATAATATTCCTCTCTTGAACTTTGACTATTAAATACGAGAAGAAAGAATACCATTGCTCTATATAACATTGGTCTATTGTTCTAATATTTTTTCATATCCTATTGTAAGTAATAAAAAATGAGGCCTTAATTCAATTAAATTTTTTTAATGCTATTCCTAAACATTCGCGTTCGCGAATGCGAAAAATATAACATTCGTAAGATCGCTAGTACCAATACCACAGTAGACTTGGAAACCCTTCAATATTTAAAGGATGACTGCACAAGTCTGGCGATATTAAACACTTATCCTACCATAAAAAAAGTGTTTTTAAAATACAACACATGCTTATTAAGCTCAGCACCAGTAGAAAGACTTTTTTCATATGGTGGCATGACAGAAAGAAAATGAGCGATAATGTGTTCGAACAACTTGTATTACTAAAAAGTGTAATAAATAAAGAGAATTAAATTGAACAAAAGGTATTTGTAATTAAAGTATTTTGAAAATACCTATTTTGCATTTAGTATTTAAAATACAAAACACAAAACTATTTTGTATTTGGCATTTGAAATAGTAAATCAAAAAAGTATTTGCATTTTGTATTTAAATACATTTCTTAAAGTATTTTGCACATCTCTGGTCGCCGAGTATCCGAGATTTGGGTATCCCCGTGTGAGTAGTGCCTAAGTCTTTACTCATTAAACGCCGCTAAGTGTTTAGAATTCGTCTACAACGGCTTAAACTTAGTTTAGGTAATGTTTTGGTAAATCAGAAACGCAAGAAAAAAAATACGGTTAATAATGTATTTTTCAGAGAAAAATACTAAAAAAACCAAAATTTTTGGAAAGTTCAGATGCAAAATATGAATATCTTCTAAATGGAGCCACTGAAATTTATGTTCTTTATACAAATAACTCGCAATTAACTGAAAACAAGCCAATGTTGCTCTACGATAACCGTTATAAGAGTAATTAAAATTTAAGCAAATTAAAAACTTTATCAAGGTCTTTTCGTTAACACCCTATATCTTGGTGGATAGTGCCTGTCTAAAAGAATTGTTTTCCAAATATACCCAGGAATCACCCCTTAACGTATTGAGGCCCGCCACATCACCTGTTGTTTGGGGGCCCTTTAAGGATTTTGAAATTCCAAAAAATCTTGGAATAAAAAAAAGTGTGGTAACGTAAGAATAAGTTCATTCATTAAAGATAGAACACGAACGTTCGGATTTTAAAGCCCACTTAGCTGGCTACCAGCGATGGTTGCATCTTCCGCTGACTCCGCGCACATCCTCCCCGCATACTGGCTCAACCAGCTCCAGAATAATCAGAAATTTCCAAATTTCGGATGGCTACCAGCTACAACCCACCAGCAGTACAACCAGCGCTGGTAGTCAGCTAACTGGAAACCCCGTTTTATTCGCGGGTGAACCTAAACTTACATAGTTACCTGGAATGGAACCGGTCTTATGTAGACAGGCCCTTGTGCTTAGCTCTAGGGCTCAGCACTCATCTTTCTTTTGGCAGAATCTACCCTAAACTAGAGGGAAAAATTCGAAGCACTACTAAGGGAAGCTATTAATATGCTCCGATTGGATCTTTAAGGAATTGTATGGACCGAAGAAAATGGCAAACAGAGACCGGTTCTCGTTCGATGCTTTGGTCAAGCAGCATATTGAACGCGATTGGTACTTAGTTGGGGGACCGCTTGGTAAAACCGCTGTCGCCACACGCGTTTGGAAGGAGGAAAAGGTGAACAAAAATATTAAGCTTTTCGACACTGCAGATATTTCTTATATTCACAGGGGCTATAAAATAATTGGAGGGTTAGAAAGTTTTTTCTACTTTTGTGACTGCTTCAAAAACGTTTCTAAAAGAGCAGCAGTAAAATGAGTGCTTCCCACTGCGATCATACAATGTTAAAAAAGATATAGAACTGGGATGGGAAGGGGAACGCCCAAACGTTTTGAAGAGCGCTCTTGCTTCATTTCACGCTGGCTAAGTTTACTCTTTTTCTTAATACTCAATTCGAGCTTATATACTACTTCAGTGGTAGTAAAGAGACTACTTAAGGACAAGCCAAATCTCCCAATATAATCTAGTGATGGGCGATTTTCAAAATTTAAAATCGATCTTCAGAACCGATTTTTGATTTTAATGAAATCGATTGTTCGATACAATTGTCTTAAGAAATCGATTTTATAAAAATGGAGTACAATATTTTAAAAAATATTGAATTAATTTTAACAAAAATTTTATTAAATGTAACAAAGCGAAGAAAAGTATGTTTCATTAATAAATCAATAAAAATAATTCAATTTTAGTTCACTAAAGGCATCTAAATCATAGTCACAGTGTTGCGAAATCCTCTCTCGGTGTCGGTAGTCTGTTAAGGCCAGTGTCAACCGGAGCGACAACAATCTGCTGAAAACGTTGGTTTGTGGAGAAGAGGGTGAGAAAGGATGATGGGATGGGCAGATTTTGAAACAGTTTTTGTGTCTGTACGCAAAAACCACCCCAAAATCAAGACCAAAACGATCGAAAATGGACCGATCACGTCCTGGTTTATGCGGTTATTTTGTACTGCACATAAACTATAATACTATAGTTTGTAATATCATATCATTGTTGGTTCAATCGGATGACGGCTATGTGGTGAAAAGTAAGCTGCGATTGATGATTACGATTCTCGAAAAAAAATGGATTGTCTAAATAGGCATCGACTGGGAAAGAATCGGAGAATCCGGATTTCCTTAGACGAAAAAATCTTGTAAAATCGCTACAGAATCGCACATCACTAATCTAATCTTTGATAATGGTCTTCAGTCCTCAATTGCTCAATTATGGATTCGTCTTTTTATTGTGATACCTATTGGTGTCGCAGCTGGTGAACGCGGTTTCATTAAATTAAAAATGATATAAAATTATCTAAGATCATGTAAGGGTCAGTCACGTTTAAACCATTGCATGACATCATCAATAGAACGAGAGCTGGCAAAAAATATAGAATATGACGATGTCATCGACGACTTTACGGAAATTAAAGCAAGAAAAATAGTCTTTACTATTTAAATATGATGAGTAGAAGAATCCATATCCATACGAACATAAAATATAGTTTAGAGTGCTGCATGTTTGGGTTTCAGACTATAGATTAGTGCTTGCTTGACCATTTGAATGCAGGGATATGGCGGTTTTGAATTTTTGGGTTTCAAGATAGTTTCGGGGGCCCTAGGCGATTAGTACCCAGGGATATGGGGTTTTAACTTTTTCGGTTTCAATCTATTCTCGGGGCCCCCTCTGGCTTGCGGCCCGCGGCAATTCGTCACAGTTGCTATTTGCGTCATGATAAATGACAATTGTTTTTGACATTTGAAAAGGGTGTACTTGCTATACATATGCCTACTACTAAATCACTCTCAATTATAAATATTTTGTTTTTGAATCACTCTGTTAGAACAAGCCTTTCAACAACATGGTTGTTGTTCACTGACTGTTCTTGAAATGTTTTTGATGGGAAACATCTTTGCGCGCGTTGAGAGTAATTCTTCAAGGTCGGGAACGTTTTGTGGGAACGCTTTATGGGAACGCTTCCTCCAATCTAATTCTCATTCCGGGAAATGGAAGATCTGTATTGAGGAAGACAGAATAAGATGGAGATATTAAAAAAAATTGTAGCACCAAAGAAAAGTCTTTATATGCCGCGAGCCAGACATGACGACCCAGACATAGGCAGAATGGAACAAATGGTTGAGTGGTTGCCTTGCGACGTTGATATTCCAAAAAGTCGCGGGTTCGATTCTTGATATCGGCATTTGAATTTTATTATTTATATTTCAAAGCTTTTATTTCAAATTATTTCAAAAATGTATAATAAAACAAGAAGTGCACTATTTTTGCATAAGAGTTTAAGAGGACGTAAAATGACTTTTTTTATTAAATGTAAATTGCACAAAATATTACTGAGACAGTAAATTTCTTAGCTAGAATTTACAAAAATTTAGATGGAGCATTCGGATTTTTGAGAATTCTGTCTGTAGAAGGGCAGAATGGCAGGAGGTTACAATCGATTAATGAAAATGATTATTTAGCTAAATTTACTTGCTTTTCTATAAAAATGGTTAATGGGCTTAAATTACTTTTTATACGCTTTATGTTGTATCTTGTAATTTGTATGTTGTATGTAAACAAATTTTGCAACTTGATTTTGACCCAAATATGCATAGTTCGCTTGACAATGCAATCTGACTTATTGCTCTAGCCAGTTGGTATATGGGAACAAGCTACCTTCCAAAATCACACTCAGAATGAAATTAGTTATTGGTAAAATTTAGAAATATAACTTAAATGTAAAAACGCGTGGGGTATTAACGAAAGGTTCCAGTGTTAATAAAATAAGAATATAGGTAAAGAACGCAGAAAAAACTTGTTGTCAAAATAGCAAAATTGCTAATTTTTTTCGTGAAATAGGGCATAACAATAACGATTCTATTAACTACATATAAGGATGAAGCAACATTGTTTTCTTAAATAATTGAAAATATATTCTTAAATCCTATGAAATTTGTATGCAATGTACTTAAGTCTTTTTTAAATTTAAAATTTTGAAATACTTAAAAATGTAAATATTTCGAAAACGATTCCAATGATACCAATAAAGTACCAACCCAAAATTGTTAGTGAAATGCTTTTCCGATTTACCTCTTCTGATGTAATCTTCAAATAAATAAAAAAAGAGCGCCCGTGTCAGGAATCCAACCCACGACTCCGCGGGTGAAAGCCCTGCATCTTACCGTTAAGCTAACAATGCCTATAGATTTCAGTGGTTGAAATCGGTAATTATAGTCTTCTGCTTTGATTTATAGGCCTTTGTATGTGAAGGACTAAATATATTTGTATGAATAAATTAAAAATTTGAAACTCAAATATCTTGATTTTGTAGCACAATAATGCTAACTAAATGTTGTTCGTTTGAATCAATTTATTTATATTATCGTGTCATTCTGCTTTGATTTATAGGCCTTTGTATGTGAAGGACTAAATATATTTGTATGAATAAATTAAAAATTTGAAACTCAAATATCTTGATTTTGTAGCACAATAATGCTAACTAATTTTTGTTCGTTTGAATCAATTTATTTAAATTATCGTGTCATTAGAGCAATTATGATCGCGGCGTTGATCAGACTGGGTATCCCCAAATACTTCGTACATATAATGATAGATTTCCTAACAGGCAAGACGCTGCACATGACTCCGATAATATAGAGATCCCATGTAGAAGAGGACACAAATCTAGCAATATCTGCAGATCTATTTCATCCACAACCCGCGACAAATATGGTTGTCACAAGATGAGTGGTACCGGAAAATTCCCACAATGTACTTTGGAACCGGGGAAATAAGACCGAGTCTGATAACCATAGACGTACCCAGCAGACCATTGGAAGCTGGAACAATTCTGTTGACTCTGAGCTCAAGGACGCTTAAAAAACAAATGGGGTGCGACTAAAGGATCAGTTTACGACTGGCAGGCCCGATTCTACAGGAATCCTTTAATTTTTGGACTCCTTATTTGTAGGATAGTCCTTTTGCTAGTTTTTATTGCTCCTTTGTTACTTACAATTCATTTTGAATATGAAATCAGAAAAATTTACCATTAGTTAGTTTGCTTGTACGACCACAGTGACAGTACACAAGTTTCACGTATTCCAAAATCATCTACAAATACGATAAGAAGCTTTCGAAATCATCATTAACATGTCGCTTTGTCACGTGCAGGTTGTGTCCAAGGACTATGGCCTATTGTAAGCAGTAAATCGGTGAGTATAAATTTACGGCTATTTTACATCGCAAAGGCAAAATTTCTGTGCCATAAAAGAGCTCAAGAGCTGCGTTTCCACTTTGAGTTTGGGATGTAAATGGCCTTTATTCTTAGTAATTATTCAATTTAAAGAAAGATAAAGATCGCCAAATATGTTTCACATCTTTCACGTGAACTGGGTACACGCGCTATTTTTTTTCTGTAAAGAAGTTTTTTTCTTCTCAGTTTTTACATTTCATTTCATCATCATCATCATCATCTACAGCCCTCTGTGAGCCTTGGCCTCCTCAAGAATTCTCTTTCAACGTTCTCGGTCCTGCGTCTCTCTCTTCCAGTTCATAATCCCAATTGTGCGTAAGTCCATTTCGATGTCGTCTTTGTATCTTTTCCTAGGTTTTCCTTGTGACCTTCTTCCCTCTGGCGTTTGGAGGAACAGGATTTTCGGGGCGCTTCTTCCGGCATTCTCATTACATGTCGTATCCAGCGTAGGCGTGATATCTTGATGCTTTTGATTATGTCTGGTTCTTTGTATATTTGGTACAAATCGTGGTCGTATCTTCTTCTTCAGACTCCCTCTTCATGTGATCCTCCGGAGAATTTTTCTTTCGCAACTTCCGAGGATCTGCTCGCCATGCCTAGTAAGCGTCCATGCTTCCGATCCGGACATCAATACCGGTTTTATTACTGTTTTATATAACTTGAATTTTATACTCCTGCTTATTCTTTTAAACTTGAAATATTTCAACATACTGTAGTATGTTTTGTTCGCTAGCAGTATTCTTCTTTTAATTTCCGCAGTAATGTTGTTATCTTTATTAATTTGCGTTCCTAGTAGTCGGAGAGCTGGGCACGAAAAAGTGCTTTCATCTTTGATGTGGACAAACTCGATTGAAACTCACTCTATTACTAAACGGGATTACATGTCCGAGCTCTCCGACACTTTTAGTGGTGCAGGATGGCAGGGGCGGATCCAGCCCTCAAAAAAGGTTGTGGTCACAGCCACCCGAAAATCGGCCAAGTGCGAGTCGGAGTATGAACTCGCTCATGATCGATATAGTGCAATCCTACAAAGGAGATGTTTACAAAATATATGACGCTCTGACCAAGATTTTGTACAGTGTAGTTCCACGTCGGCAAAGCCGTGGGGCAAACACTAGTAGGTAAATCGATTGCGTAGGTCAAGCAGCATTTGATGTCGTTAGTACTTAGTTGGGGGAATGCATGGTAAAACAACACCCGCGTTTGGAATCGTTTATGCCGATGCGGATGCATTTATAAATGTTCATGCATGTAGCGGGAGCGTCCATGCCATGCCTGTAGCGGTAGCGTGCATACCCGTGCGGCATTCGCATGCATGCTTTTAAGAAAATTAACCACCTAAATTATTTTTCTCAGGTTTTAATAGACTAGGATTATCAATATTTTCGCTAAATTGGCAAAAGTATAGCTGCGAACGTACGAGATTTGGATGACGAGGTTGTAAAAAAAATGAATGTATTGCTTTTATGAGAAACTTGGATGAAAAATGAAGAATATGATGAGGACTCCGCTAATGTTTTACCACCTCATACAGATATACAAAAACGCCATCGCTTAGTCACGATAAATCACCATGAAATGTGTGCAAGCATATCTATGGCAGAAAAAGGACAGATGAATTTGATGGTAGTTATTTATGTATCGCCGCCAGGCCCGCCACATCACCTTGCGGGGCCTGGGGCTAAAATATGTTTGGGGCCCTTTAAGGATTTTGAAAAACCAAAAAATCTTTGACTAAAAAAATTTATGGTAACGCAAGAATAAGTTCATTCAGGGCCTTAAATATCGAACCGTCACACAGTGGTCGAAAATGCCAAAAAGCTGGCCAAAAGTCGAAAAATGAAAGTCTTATTTAGGAACTTTTTTTATTTTAACTTGATGGATTAGGGTACCAAGGATAGCATAAGACAAATAGAACCAATCAAATAGCGTTTTTTGCCTTTTAAAATCATTCTGAAATTGGCTGTTGCAAGCGTTGCTTGAAATAGCATCATTAACCCCCGCGGCAACCAATTATTTAAACATACATAGGTAGTGTTGTGTCGCATATTTTTAAATGTTATAAAATGGATTATTCTCAGGAAAGTAAGTATAATTTAATAATATTAACAAGAATACTCAATTTTTAACACTGGGAAGATTTCTTGATCTGTCTTTTTATCGAAAAAGTAAAATTTTTTTTATATTAATAGACCTACAAAAGAAGTGCCGCTACCTATATGCCTTGATTTTTACAGTTTTAGATAGGTGGCAGTATTCTGCGCTCACTGATACCTTATTCATGAAAATAGGTCATAGGGTTACAAAAATATAGGGTTATATGTAAAACTCTAAAAAAAACAACTTCAAAACGCCCTAGCGGCTAAACTGTTACCATATCCAATAAAATAAAATATAATACCAAATTCGTGATCAGCGACCTGGAAAACACAATCCCAATTTCATTGAAAAATAGTGCTCAATATTGATGGTCGCCATTTTGCAGCCGCCATTTTGTTTTTTTAAGAAATAATAACAAATTCGTGATCAGCGACCCCAAAAACCTCTATAACTTTATTTTCAAACAATTATCTCAGTTTTTTCGACTATTGTCCATCTTTTTGCCGATTTCAACCACTGTGCGTCAGTTCTTTATTCGCGGATGACCCTAAAGTTACATAATGCAACCTAGAACGGAACAGGTCTTATGTAGCGGGGCTCTTGCGCTTAGCTCTGGGGCTCAGTACTCGTCTTTCTTTTGCCAGAATCAATCCAGAAGCTATCCCAGAGGGAAAAATTCGCAGCACTTCTAATGGAAGCGAATTCGGAGCGCTGTTAATATGCTCCGATTGGATCTTTGAGGAATTGTAGGGAACCAAGAAAACGGCAAACCTAGACCGGTTCTCGTTCGATGCGGTGGTCAAGCAGCATATTGAACGCGGTTGGTACTTAGTTGGCTTGGCAAAACCAAGGCAAACTCGCGTTTGGAAGGACGAAAAGGCAACTGCACAAGGTGAACAAAGATATAAAGCTTTTCGACACTGCAGTTGTGTCTCATATCCCCAGGCGCTATAACATATATTGGAGAGTTAGAAAGTTTTTTCTACGACTGCTTCAAAAACGCTTCTAGAAAAAGCAGCAGCAAAAGGAGTGCTCCCTCCCCACTGCGATCATGCAATGTTGAAAATGGATGGGAAGGGGAGCGTCCCAAGCCTTTTAGGCTAGCGACATACGATTAGGTTTCTCCGGTACGGCTAACCGTCTCCGGTTTTGTTTGCCTCCGGTTTGTTCTGAAACCGTTCCGGTTTTAACCTTAACGTATGTTTCAGCTAATCTAATTGCTTGAGTTCCATTTTGGCACGGAAAAACCGGTCCGGGAAAAACCTAATCCTATGTCGCTAAGTTTTTTCTTCTTCTTTTCTTTTCTAAGTTTTCTCTCTTTTCCTTAATGCTCAATTCGAGCTTACTACTTTAGTGGTAGTAAAGAGACTACTTAAGGGCTGCCTGCTTGGGTTTCAGGCTCTAGATTAGTGCTTGCTTGACAATTAGAACGCAGGGATATGGGGTTTTCACTTTTTGGGTTTAAATCTACTCTCGGGCCCCCCTCGTCCCGGTTGCCCCCCCTTTGTGGCGGGCCTGATCGCCTTTCGCGAAATAATCCAATTCATTCATGAAAATTTGCACTTCTGAAGGTTCAATTTTACTAGGTCAAAACTTCAACGAAATTCCCATGATTTTGAGTTGCGATTTCAATGTTATTTTTTTATTAGATACTAGGTCCGAACTTTGTGGATGAAGGGGAAAGTGAAGGTGATGAGAGGTACCAGCCCACTTCCCCCTTCATCCACAAAGTTCGGGAGGAAAGTTCTTGGGAGCGAAGCGTCTAAACAGACCCAATATTGACAAAAGTACCACGGCATATGGAACCTTACTTGATGCAGTTTTTACGCAATTTTTAGACCAGTTTCAATCGAAACTATTTCAGTTATCATAAAACCTTTGTTCGTTTTATAGGTTTTAATATAAATAGGAATTCATAAATATCGATATTTTCAAATTGTACTTGTATCAAGTCCCTCGGTAGGCTCGTCACTATACTTCCTGCATCTGTCATTGGCCTTACTTTTCTGAAAGCGTACTTTAGGTATATCCGACAGAACTCCACTATATCAAGCATATTGTTAGCTGGTTAATATTTTAATACTTGTGTGTGGTTAATACTAAAGTGTAGGATATAATATCATCGGCCTATCAATCCACCGTGAAAGTGTGACGTCACAAGTCTATTAGGGTTGTGAGCATGCCCATCGTGCCCACAACGGTGGATCCGCCCTTGCAGGATGGAGGGAAGGATGGTTAAAGTAGCCATTTTTTTATCAAAAAAATTTCATCGATGTCGCGCATGAAAATTGGTAGGATGGAAGATTATAAGCTACTTAATATAAAGTCCAAGTCTCCGACAGCTGGGTTGGTGCAAAATGGGTGGCTGACAGGGGTCAAGTTTCCGAAAATGTTTGCAAAAAAATTCATAACGGATGTGTCGGAGAAATTGATTACTTTCTTTCTAATGTAAGTTAATAAATTTTATAAATTATTTCATAAATAAAATAATAACGAAAATATTGAATATTTTTAATAGGTCGAGAGACCTGTATTTATTCACAGTTGAAGTGGAACTAACTCTACTCATACAAAAATGCTTAGGGCCGGCTAAATTGCAACTTAAGTGCAATGTGCAACATCGTGGGGGCAGATTTCCTAGAACTCATGCGATGATATCGCATGACATAAATTGTTTAGTCTCTAGCAAAATATTTCTTAAGAAATATTTTTGTGGTGTTAACTATTCCCCTTTTAGATGCGATTGTCCCTAATCGCTTAGAAGTAAGGTATGTCGTTGAAGTTGACTCTCGGAACTAGGGATGTTGATGATCCTGTTTTGACATCTGGTAATAAGGTGTCTAGGTGGTAGATCTCCTTTGGCTGCTCTATGGTTATCTTCGTGTTGCTGCGCTTACAGGTTTTATAGGTGAGTGCTCCTAGAAGTAGGCCTAAGATAATGATGAGACCAAATGCGCTGAATTGATAAGTTGTTGCTTCGGATTGTATTGATTGAATCCATTTTGTATTATTTATATGGAGCTCGTTCATCATTTCCAGCGATAAGAACTCCCTATGCTCCTTTCCCTCGGGGGTTGGTTGCAGAACTGCTGGTAAGATTTGCAGGTTGGATACTTCGCGTGAGATGAAGGATCTTCCAGCAATAGTTACGCTGATATTATGGAACTTGACCAGAAAAGACCCATTAAGCTGCTGCGATGTTGATTCTACAGTAACAGTCCCATTGAAATTGTTAAGCAGGATTGTTCCTGGTGAGATTTCTTCTATTGTTGGAATGTGTTGGCTATTGACGGTATTGCAGGTAGCTTTTTCGCTCTTAAGAATATTTGGTACGCATGAATCATTTGACAAATTAATAATATTTTTTAAATTACAAATTGATATAAAATTAAAAGATTTACAGGCTTTTCTTACTCCCAATATTTCATTCTCATATTTTAAAATGTTTTCATATAATATTTCGGTTGCTACCTTATTTCTTTTGATAGGTTTTAAAATTAAATTTTGATAAATTTTTTGATCTGTTATCGGTATGTTAACAATATATAAAATTGAGGTAGAATTACTTATGACTTTAACTTCGGAAAAATTTAATGCTTCTTCTATTGTGGAGAAAACGAAATTTTCTTCATTTAAGGTTCTTACTGCTAACTTTATTTCTTGTTTTGATAAGATTAATGAGTTGATTATGCCTAATTTTGCCCAGTGAATGGCCTTATTGATATTTTCCAATTCTTCTTTTAATAGCTTAATTTTATATTGAAGACTTAATAATATGTCATTATTAACATGATCTTGTTCTGCAAATACTTTAATAATTTTATTACTTATCTTTGTAATGTTATTTATTCTTTCTTCATAAAGGTTATTTATAATTACTTGCTTGTTATTATTTTTTAGAAGGTTTGACATTTTTTCCTCAATCGTAACGAGGTCTTCATGATCGGGGTTACCGGCGATCCATTTCCATGCGCTTCCAATGAAATTAAGGGATCTTTTTATACGGCGTGGTTTA
This sequence comes from Thereva nobilitata, assembly GCA_963855945.1. Classification (NCBI taxonomy): domain Eukaryota; kingdom Metazoa; phylum Arthropoda; class Insecta; order Diptera; family Therevidae; genus Thereva; species Thereva nobilitata. Next base: position 147,363,824 of record OY979696.1, read on the forward strand.
AGATTACTGATTAATCCTTGAATTTGGTCAAGCTCATGTGATAAGAAAGGGAAGAGAGTTTGTTGTTTATTTCGGTTGGCATTAACAATTGGATAGATCTCAGTTATGCATTTTTCGTATTCGTCTATGTCGATCACGTGTACTAGTTTAAAGTTCCCTGTCTGAATTTTCGCTTGTCCTGTGTGAATAGCTACCAGTTGTGAGTTAGAGAAATCTAATATTTGTATTTCTCCTGTTGTGAGACAGAAGAAGCACCTGTAACGAAATTACATAATATTATTTGTAACTTAATTCCTTATGTTGCTTTTATGAACTGTTTTGCCTGATTCTGTTATAATTGTCGTATGTTTATTTATTTTTACTGTTTCCTTTCGATATCTAATTGTTAGTTTTGTGCCTATTCTTTTATTATGTTTTACGTAAATAGTGTCTCCAGGAGCATATTGTTTGATGGGAGTTCTTTTTTTATTATGATAATTTATGTCCCTTTCTTGTTTGAGTTTTAATCTTTCGATATTGCTTTTTCGTACTTTTTCGAATTGTTCTGGGTCTATGTTTGGTATACGGCCTAAGTAAAGCTCAACAGGTTTCTTTCCTGTCGTGGAATGGATAGTGAAATTGTATTCGTTAAGGGCCCGTTCTAGGAGTTCCTCGAAAGGGCGAGGAGGTCCGTCTGCTTTTAAACATCTCATAATTTCTACTAAAGTGGAATGGAAGCGTTCTATCTGTCCGTTAATTTCGCTTTTATATGGGGGAGTTGTAAAGACTTTAATGTGGAGGTCATCTACGAGTATAGAGGTTATGGAGGCTGAATTAAATGCTTTCTCGTTGTCAATGACAACTGCGTGTGGAATACAGAAACAGAATAAGATGTCTAGCAAGGGCCTTCTGAGGTGTTCGACTGATCGAGATTCTACTACTTTCGCTAGTGCGAACTTTGTAAACTTATCTATTGCTGTTAATACTAGACGTTTTTCTGTAGATAGTATGTCGATATGGACAGTGTGACCTGGATGATTGGGAATAGGGGTTTCGTTAATTTTTTGATTATTCGGATGTCGTTCGTACTTGTTTTCTTTACAAACGATGCATCCCTTGACCAGATTTGATGTTTTTGATGCCATTTTTGGAAAATAGTACTTTTGCAAAATTTGTAGTCTATTTTCGTAGGCGTTTCTATGGGCTCTTTTATGTTCGGTGAGTATTATCTCTTCTTGTTGTATTTCATTTTCGATATCCTCGACAATTGTTTGCGTAAAGCGAACTTTGTAGTTTTTGAAATGGATAGGATAAATTTCCTGAATTTTTCCCATGATCGGTTCGGTTGTTAAAAGACCGTTTACCATATTAGGGTTAAGGTATCTTTTGAATATGTCGATAAGGTCTGTTTCTGAGTAATTTTGTTGTATTACAATATGTCTGGTGTATCCAGAAAAGAGAGGCTTAATTTGGTAACTGCTTTCGTCGCCTATTTTTAAAATAAGTTGGTTACGGAAGACATTGACCGGTACTTCGACTGAAGGGATTAAATTATGAGGGGAGCTCTCATCACTGTGTTGTGTTGGGGTTAATGAATTTATTTGAGGTATCGAAGGAAGTCTTGAGAGTGAATCGGCTACGACATTCGCTTTGCCTGGTTTATATTTTAATTCATAATTGTACTCTTCTAATATTGCTTTCCATCGCTTCATTTTGCTGTTGGTGTTTTTGCTACTTAAGCGGCTGATGGTCTGTGAAAATATTTACTTTCCGCGATCCGTAAAGGAAATTTCTTAAAGAATTGAGGGACCAAATTATCGCCAACATTTCTTTCTCATTTGTGGCGTAATTTTCTTCGGTTTTATTGAGAGTTCTTGAGAGGAATGATATTGGTTTATTACCTTGCGATAGAACAGCTCCGATAGCATAATCTGACGCATCTGTAGTTAATTCGAACTCTTCCCCGAAATTTGGATGTGAGAGAATGACTTCTTTTTAAATAAGTGAATTTTTTAAATTTTGAAAAGCATTTAGTGCGGTTTTATCGAGGGAAATGGTTTTATTTTTTGATATGTTCTTGGGCACTCGTCCATCTTCCCCTCGTAAAAGGGATGTCAGGGGCTTTGCTAGTTTAGCATAATCTCTAACAAAACGCCGATAGTAACCTGACATTCCTAAAAAGGAACGTAAATCCTTAAGGTTTCGCGGTGGGGCTATACTGGCTATTGTTTGAACTTTCGTGGGGTTTGCTTTAATCCCATCTATGCCTACAATGAAACCCAAAAATTCTATCTCAGTTTTTAAGAACTCACATTTGTCTAATTGGATTTTCATGCTGGCGGATTCAAGTGTTCGGAATATTATCTTTAAATTTTCAAAATGTTCTTCTTCGTCTTTGCCAAATATTACTATATCATCGATATAAACATAACATCTCTTTGCGATGTGTTCTCTCAGGATGTCATCAAGAGTTCTTTGAAAAATGGAGGGGGCATTTTTGAGCCCAAATGGTAACCGAGTGAATTCAAATTTGCCGTTATTGATTGAGAAGGCGGTCTTTTCTATATCAGATTCCAGAAGGGGGATCTGGTGAAACCCGCTTTTAAGATCCGTGATTGTGAAATATTTATTTTTCCCAAGGTTTGACAAAACTTCGTTTATCTCGGGGATGGGGTAACGGTCTGGTATAGTAACTGAATTTAGTTTTCTATAATCAATTACCATCCGATATTTCTTTTCTCCGGATGCATCCATTTTTTTTGGAACGATCCAAACTGGAGAATTATAGGGAGATTTCGAAGGTCTTATAATACCTTCGTTGAGCAATTCATTAACTTGCTTTTCGACCTCGTCTTTTAAAGCCATTGGATACGGATACGATTTCGAATACACGGGAGTATCTGTAGTTGTGCGTATCTCGCCTTTTACAGTCGTGGTATAAGTCAGTTTCTTATTCGGGTCAGAAAACAATTGAGGGCAATCTTTTATGATAGCATTTAGTTTATCGTTTTGTTCTTTAGTTAAATGTGAAGTACGCACATTAATAGTATTAATGGTTTCGGAAGAGTGCTGTTTTAAGAATATTTTAACATTTGGATGAATTATCATATGGTCCTCATCCGTGTGAATTATTGCCTTAAGTTCCCTCAATGTATCGTTGCCTAGTATCCCATCGAACGATATCAAACTAGGTAAGATAAAGAATTTAAGTTTCCCTACATGATTTTCGAAAGGATTAATCATTGCGTGGTGCGTTATTTTTATACTGCCACACACAGAATTGGCAAAAAATGGTTTTTCGTTTAAAATAGGGTTTTTAATGTGTCTTGGTTGAACGTAATTTTTGTTAGACCCTGTGTCAACTAGTAATTTTAAGGTCTCTCCACTTCCCTTTTTGATCTCGAAATATGGTAGCGAAGAGCGATTTAGTCTAAAAAATAAATGTCATCCAGTTCTTCTGGCTGATCGAAATTTGGGTTATCTATCGAATTAATGTAGTCAGATAGTGTTTGTTCGTTACTGTCGTTATCTGGGTCCTGGGGGTCAGTTTGCGTTTCTATTTCATGTTCTTTAGGATTCGGTTCGGTGTGATAGACTCTTTGTTGCTTATAAGGTCGATGCAGTTGATGTGATTGGTTGGGGTAGTCCCTTTTTGGATTAGTTTCTTGAATTGGTGGTCTATTGGCATAGTTTACTTGTCTAGTGTGGATGCTTCGGTCAACATCCATGGGCACTGGCCTGGGTAAAGGTTTAGGTGGAAATGGTGGATTATTAAAACTGTAGTGTCGGTAGTTGTTGTTCTGAAAGTGCTGATAATTGTTCGGTGATTGGTATTGTTTTCCAAAATTTGGCTTTGGTGGCCTTTGTGGGTTATGAAATAGTTCAGGGTGGAAGGTTTTCCGTGGTGCTGGTATTGGTGCAATGTTGTGTCTGGCTGGTAAAATTTCAGATAAATGAACTCGACGTGGAAAATTTTGACTATTTATAGCGTATTGTGTCCTAAAATCGACATTTTGCAGTTTAAGGCAAAGATGCAATGCTTGAGGTAAGTCGACCGGTTCTTTGACGCTAAGGAGTCTAGGTAAATCACCTTTTAATCCCCTAACAAAGGTATCTAAAGCTTTATCCCTGTAAGATTGGGTCATATTATTCAATTACTCTTGGCTCATTTCCGTGCAGGAGAGCTTATTTAATATTAAAGAAAGATGTTGGTACACCGCTTGATAGAACTCAGGTATTGTGGTGTTTCCTTGCACTAAGGTCGTCATTTGGTACTCGAGTGTACCCAAATCTCTTTTGTCCGCATAATGTAAAGCGAGGCATCTAGATATTTTCGGCCAGTTCAGAGGAGTGTTATAAGACTCAAGGGCAATGTCTGCATGTCCTACTATTTTATTGCGAATTACGCTGAGGATGCCGTAATATTTTGGCGTTCCTTTTAGATGTTCATAAATTGTCAACACTCTGTCGACGCTTTTCTTCCATGAACTGAATTCACCTGGTTGCCCAGAAAATTCCCTTAAACTTTTACTATGTCGGGTATTTTATCTAGATCTGAAAGGTTTCTGTCATTATTAGCATCAATGGTTTGATCTGTTTCGTCGTTCGAAGTAAGTTCAGGATTTATAATGTGGTTAATTATTCTACGTCCTTCGGTGTTCATTATTGTAATCACAATTCTGGTAATATGTTCCGTTAAGGAATCTAGATTGAAGGTGATATTAGAGTTTTGAGCTTGCGCTGGAGGAGGATTAGGAGCGACAGGTGCTGCGCCGTTCTCACCTGCGTTAAGGCGAGGTGGTCTTACTAAATTGTCCTGACTCATTATGAAAAAAGATTTTAAAATAAATTCGAAAGATAACGATAGATATATTTTTTTTTTTCAATATATTTTTCTTTAGAAAAAACTTTTTTGTTATTTATTATTAAAAAAATTATTATTTATTGTTAAGCTATGTTTCTTTTTTTTAAAAATTTGTTATTGTTAATTTATATTCTATCTTCTGTTTCAAAAAATTATTATTTATTTTTCAATTATGTTCTATTTTTCTTTCACAAAAAATTATTTATTATTCTTATTTTATTATTATTCTATCTTCTTTTTCAAAAAAAAAAATTGTTAAAAATTGTTATTTTCTTGCCTTTTTTTTTCTTTTAATATATTTTTCCTTTTTCTCAAAAAAAAATTTATTTTTAAATTCTTAAAACTAGATTTTTCTCACTTCGCAAAATTTCTAATTATTTCTTACTTGTTTTTTTTAAAAAAAATTCTCTAAATATTTCTTAAATCAATTTTATTTATTTTTTCACTCTTTAATATTCACTTTACTAGATTAAAAAGGAAAGAGATTAATGATTTTTTTATTTAAATTTTTCAAAAATTATTATTTTTGTTTTACGTTTTTGATTCAACTTTAACTTACATTAAGAGATGCAGGACTAACATTCTCGATAGAGTTCCAAAAGACACGTTGCCCAGTGTTTTTTTTGTCCTTCGGTGTGTCTTGGGGGACCGGGGGCGGTCTTCCAGTCAAACTGAATGGGCGGCTGTTTCCTGATAGATGACAGGTAACTCCTGTTTGTCCGCTTCCTTGCGGTGACTAAGGGGCCTCGTTCCCAAAACTTTGATTCACTGGTTTCACAGATTTTTAGGCTGCTATTTGCCGCCTTGTTGCTCAAATTTGATTTAATAACGCACTTTGTTGTTAATTTTCCGGTTTTGGTGTTATTGCACACACCAGTTTAATTCACGTTAGATAACGCGTTTTTTCTTTTCAAACTTTTACGGAATTTACGAATTTAATTCACGGTTTTTCGAACTTTGTAATTAAATCAAAAAGCTATGCCCGGTCCCTGCTCGGGCGCCAGTTAATAAATTTTATAAATTATTTCATAAATAAAATAATAACGAAAATATTGAATATTTTTAATAGGTCGAGAGACCTGTATTTATTCACAGTTGAAGTGGAACTAACTCTACTCATACAAAAATGCTTAGGGCCGGCTAAATTGCAACTTAAGTGCAATGTGCAACATCGTGGGGGCAGATTTCCTAGAACTCATGCGATGATATCGCATGACATAAATTGTTTAGTCTCTAGCAAAATATTTCTTAAGAAATATTTTTGTGGTGTTAACTTGTATAATAAACTACGTGTGAAAATCTCCGACAGGTAGGCGGGTGCAAAAGGTAGAAAAATTGGGTTTTATTGACGCGCCTCCAAGTTCTGCGCTATGCGCGTTTATCATAAGTATACGCATTTTATCGATAAATAACTCGTGTAGATACAATTTTTTATATGATAATTAACGCATAGATAAAAAAATAATAGTATATTCATAAATGAGTTTTTTTGGGAGCAATTATTCTTTGATTTAAGTGAACTAATAAACTGTTAATAAAAAGGAAAACATTGAAAAGACACAATTGTTTGTAATATTATAGTAAACAATTTCATTTATGATAAAATACAATATTGTAGATACATTTAAATATTTTACCATTAATTTTGTCACTCATATCGTTTTCAGATTCACTCTCGGTTACAATGTCCCGAACTGTTTCTGGTAATTGAGGACCTTCAAACCAATTAAATTTATACACATTTTCATCGTCTAGCACCCATCCATTTTCTGTGGGATTAAGTTCTGTAGGGATTTGTTTATAAGCATTCAACCAAACATTAGTAATATAACGTGCCCTTAAAAGGTGTTGGAAAAGTTCTGAGTGGCAAGGGGGTAAGCTTGATGCATCAAAATTTTTTAATTTTTTTTTTTAAAAAAGGTTCGTCAACATTGCGCAATTTCGTTGAGTAATTCTTCTAGTTGCAGTTATACCATATAAATTACATACAAATGTTTCTAACGTTTCGAACACGTTTTCGTAGTCACAAGTTGTATCTCCAAGCTCGTAAAATGCTTTTTGATACTTTTCGGATTTCAACATTAAATTAAAAGGTCTTTTTTTTCCTTTTTTATAAAAGGTTGGATTATAATCGCAACCAGTTGTAGCGTGCAAGCCTGCTAATGCTTTGCAGATTGATTCGCCAAAACGTTCGTATATTTTATTAATATCAATATACTTTATTTTTCCTAACACTGCACTTTCCATCCAAATTATGGAATTGCTTTTCAAATTGTGCATATTGCTTAACATAATGATTAAAATGTCTGTATCAGACCATTTTAATATTATGTTACTATCTTTCCTAATTTGGCAAGCATGATAGACCATTTTTGTATCAGCCTCTTCATGATTGGGGCAGCTCAAAATAGAAACAATCGACATTTTAACATTTCCATTAGTATCAACCGAAAAAACATGGCATTCAACAAAATTTACAAATACAGTTTTATTCTGAATAAATGCTGCTAATTCGTTGCCGGACCAATAATTTAAAAAGAATCGAACCAAATCCTGTTTGAATTTATTATTGCGAAGCTCTTTGGTGAAATCTACTGGTCTCGTTTGGTCTGCACCTGATATAAGGAAATCACGATCGGCTTCGTTGTTTCCCCTCGTTGATCTTTCATAATCTTTAATAGATGGTTGGAAATATTGATCAAAAGTTAAATAAATTTCTGTCGCTCGATTGCCTAGAGAGCTCCAGGATACACTATGTTCAATGTTTTTCCATTTGTAGCTAGAATGTCTAGATTTTCGCATTTTCCAACTCTTGAACAACCTACATACAGCTAACCGGCAAATGACACTTTTTTAACAAAATTCGTCCGCCATATTGGTCCCACAGTTTTGATCATCATAAAAATCGTTATTTGCTGCCTTAAAAACTCCCATTAACCGATTTTAATTGGAATCGGAATACAATTCGCAAAACTCGTCGGCCATATTCGTGCGGCCATATTGAATTTAAGTTTTGATCATAAATGCGTTATTTGTTACCTTAAAAAATCCCAGATACCGATTTTCATTGGAATCGGAACACAATTTGTAAATTCCTCGGCCATTTTGAATTTATAATTTTTGACTCCAAACTCGTTATCTGCGACCATAAAAAGCTCTAGATACCCACTTTCATTGGAATCCGTATAAAATTGGAAAATTCACCAATATTTCTGCTTCCATTTTTAATTTCGGTCATATTTCGGCGGCCATTTTGAATTTCGATGTTATGAAAAATAAAATATACACAAGTTACTCGCTGATAATAGAGCTTTCTATTGGCGAAAGAATTTTTAAAATCGGTTCGGTAAATTTTGAGTTTATCCGGAACAAACAATCAAACAATCAAATCTCGAAGGCGCGTCTATAAAACCCAATTTTTCTGCCTTTTGCACCCACCTACCTGTCGGAGATTTTCACACGTAGTTTATTATACATTAGAAAGAAAGTAATCAATTTCTCCGACACATCCGTTATGAATTTTTATGGAAACATTTTCGGCAACTTGACCCCTGTCAGCCACCCATTTTGCACCAACCCAGCTGTCGGAGACTTGGACTTTATATTAAGTAGCTTATAATCTTCCATCCTACCAATTTTCATGCGCGACATCGATGAAATTTTTTTGATAAAAAAATGGCTACTTTAACCATCCTTCCCTCCATCCTGCACCACTAAAAGTGTCGGAAAGCTCGGACATGTAATCCCGTTTAGTAATAGAGTGAGTTTCAATCGAGTTTGCCCACATCAAAGATGAAAGCACTTTTTCGTGCCCAGCTCTTAGACTATAGATAGTTGAACTCGTTTACGGATTCTATGTTATATCTGTCGATTGTTATATTTTGTCCTGTTCTTCCTCTACTATTTCTATTAGGGATACGCATATGTTTCGTTTTATTTTCGTTAATGATAAGTCCAGATTTCGATGCTGCTTTTTCTAGCGCTACATAGGCTTCCTTCACTGCAGTCATTGTCCTGCCTATGATGACTATATCATCTGCATATGCCATTACCGATTACCTGAACAGACCTGTTTAGAATTGTCCCTTTGGTTTCAATGCGTGCCTCTCGGACTGCTTTTTCTAATAAAATACATTTACATTTCATTTCATTAGAACACACCCGGAACATCATATTATATAATAATAGCTTCTTTGTAATCGTTTAATCTCCGGTATTCCTTATCAAACTATTAAATTGCATTCCCCTCATATTATTAATCTTCTTATCTACTATATATATAAAAATGAATCAGTGTTTTGTGTGTAATCGATGTTTGCAAATTTGGCTGTATGAAATGACTTGTTGAGAATTGTTTATGGTAGAAGACCTCAGTACCAAGGTTTATATGTATAGTTTTCATGATTATGTGTGTTGGTATTTTTGTAATGGCGCTTGAAAGAAAATTGTCGATATCCCTTTGAAACCACCATTTTTATGGAGATCAGTTAAAACATTGAAAATTTCTCCAAATATTCGTGTTCAGCAGCAAAATAATGACTCTGCAAGTGAATTTTGCCAACAATTGTTGAATATTGGAAATGGTGAAATGCCAGTAGACGAAACTGGGTTGCTAACGTTGCCAGAAAATTTTTGTCGTCTTACAGAAACCAAAGTAAAATTGATCGAAAATGTATTTCCGAACATGGCGCAGCAATACGAAAATCATGTTTGGTTGAGCGAAAGAGCGATTTTGGCAGCGAAAAACAAAGATGTTAATGAATTTAATTTGGCTATACTATACAGTTCAAAATACCCGGTAATTTGTTTTCGTAGAAGTCTGTAGATACCGTTACCAATGACGAAGATGTGGTAAATTATCCCACAGAATTTTTGAATTCATTGGATTTACCTGGATTGCCAGCTCATAACCTTCAGCTGAAACTCGGAGTCACTATTATTATGCTTCGTTATATTTATCAACCACGACTATCTAATGGTACGAGGCTGGCTGTGAAAAAGTTAATGGACAATGTTATAGAAGCAACTATTTTAACTTGGAAATTCAAAGGTGAAGACGTTTTACTCCCACGAATTCCAATGCTTCCATCTAATTTGCTATTTGAGTTCAAACGTCTTCAATTTCCAGTTCGTATTGTATTTGCGATTACTATAAATAAGGTTCAAGGTCAGTCTATGGAAATTTGTGGCATAAATTTGGAATATCCAGTTTTTTCGCATGGACAACTTTATGTGGCCTGTTCGAGTATAGGCAAACCATTAGCTTTATTCATTTACTGTCAACAAAATGGAAAAACTAGAAATGTTTACCATAGAGCATTACAATAAATAGGAATATAAAATTCAAAATGAAGGGCAGGGTTTAACTATTTGATATCAATAAAGTCGTGAATCTGTTCTTTTCATAATTTCTATTAATTGCTGTAATCTCTATTGTAATACAATTATAACGTGAATTATACTTTTTAGTGTTTTGGTTGGGTGCAGCGGAAGCGCGCCGGGTACCAGCTAGTTTTATATATAAATTAGGGACAAAAGAACATGTTAGAACTTTAATATTAAATGTATTTGTAATTATTTTCTTTAATATTAAATGTATTTGTAATTATTTATTATTGTACTATTTTACTATTTTTTACTTTGCATTTATACTAGATAGTAATTTTTTTGTGCTGTTTCAATCACACATCATTATATTTCCGAGAAAAAAATATATAATTTTGTTATGTATTTATTAATCGGGCATTAATTTGATAGTGTTAAATTTAACTTCCTTCTACCATTTTTTAATTAATGACATAGAATAAAATTAAAAGATATCTGTATTTCCATGAAACTTTCGATCAGTTACTTCTAGCAGACTACGCCTATCAAAAGCTTCATTGTTATGAGAACCAGCGTCTAATTACACAACAACAACTGAAAAGTTAGGACTTCTATTAAAAATAACATTCTTTTACAATAAATGGACAATTTAATTTAGAGCCTTTCATACTGTTATATCGCAGATGTAGTCTTCTAGTATTGCAGGTTCAATGTGTGTACCGCAGTATTATGATGATTTAGGACTTGCCAAAAAAATATTTTTAAACAATACGTGTATGAAATTTACGGTTGTTATTTGGTACAAAAAATACTTTTCTACCTGTTGTATGGTAGAACAAATCCAATGCCGGCCGTCAATAAGGCTAGATAAACTATATGTTTACGATCCTTCGGAGGTCCAGTATCGATTTCAGGGCTATCTGTGGGTTCAGGGTTTCGGCGACCCTCAAGTGGTTCATAGGTCGTTGCTTGAATTCCTTCCATATTTGTCTCTTTTTAGTTTCCTTGTTACTTTATTTAGTTTGGAATATTTTAATAACAGCACGGTTAACAATTCGAATTTTAGCAAGTATAATGTGCAGTTTACGTCGAATTAAAGGGGAAGTTTACATTTTTATGATCGAGTTTATGGATTTCAACGCAGTGTAAGTTCAAACATTGGATTGAAATCACTATTCGTTCACATTTTCCTATGGAATTACTTGCATTAAACTTTAATATTAACTTCACACCGAAACGCTGTTTAAATTATTTTTCGCGAGTAATTTCTTTTCCGGAACATATCCGAGTGCTGATTATGTGAAAACTGAGCATTAATGACGATTATTGCGCAGCGGCAGTAGAAATTGATTTTTCATTTTATACCCTTAACGGTGTGGAGCTTTTCGCCTGAGAAAAGCTTTTGTGTGGAGAAAATTTATTTTTTTTTAAAATACAATACAAATAATTTAAAACCAAACGGGCAAAATTATATTGTTACCATCAAAGTTTCTTTTAAAAGAATTGTAATAATATGGCCAATATGTGTCTCATAAAATCTGCGAAATTAAGAACAAAAAAGTTAAATGCGATAATTTTAAAATTTAGGGTGTTGTCATAGAGACCCAAGATATGTTTAAAATTTCAATTCTCTAGCTCTAAGGGAGGTATGTCTAAAATGCTTGAAACGATTCCAAACAAACAAAAATTACACAAATCCTACGCTCAGCATGAAAAACCTGTAAATCCGTTAACGGATTCAAAACGAAAGAACTTAGAACACTGTAAAATTAACTTAAAATTAACTGAACTGGTGAAATGTATTAAATAAATATATTTACGTAGATGACCTTCTATAATACATCATAATTTAATCGTGTCAAGATGTTCACACCAGCATTCCGGTTTAAAATATCCAAAAAGTTATTGCGAAACATTGGCTCTTCTTATATCTATCCCTCCTCTCTAATGGCACTTCAGCACAAATCGAGCCTTCACCTCCTCTAGGGCATTCCTCCATTTTGGCGAGCCCTTGCAGCATGTCTCCAGTTCCGGATGTTGAGCATTCCCTCGTCTATCCATCTCCTCCTCGGTCTGCCTGCTGGTCTATTTCCGACACTTTTGCTGCCATGATCCGTTTTGTGATACCATTGCATATGAATGTATGTACGAGAGTGATCAAAATGGAAGTGAAATGGAAGTTACATCTGCTTCAGTGGAAGTTAGTCTACTTCACTTCTACTTCACTCTGCGTTACTTTTCATTTAGGTTTGGCCTTTAGTCTGTTAACTTTTATTGAAGTTGACAGGTTTGGGTCGTCAAAAATTCCATGCAACTCGCTGTGGTATCTACTTCGCATATTCCATCCGCTCTCGTTAGGCTTATTATGCACCTGAGAACTTTTCTCTCAAACCTGTTGACTAGTTCCTCTATGTCCTAGGTCAGTGGTGGCGAACCTTTTTTTGTGCGCGTGCCAGAAAATTACAAATATTACTTATCGTGTTGCTGGCGTCGGTCAGTTTTTAATTTTAGGGTTTCAGAATTTTATTTACACAATTTCAAAAATTAATTGACAAAATTTATATATTACCAGAATCAAAATTTTTAAAATTAAAGAAAAATTTAATAGCATTGGCAATTTCCATCAACGCCTATTTTCATTAAAATAATACTTGAGCCCAACAAGACTTGCTTCAAAGTCTTGTTGAGCTCAATTGAAACAATATTCCGGGAGGCCGCGATAATGGTGCGTACGACTTATAGTCAGATTAGCTATTAACAAAAATTATGAAACATTTGCACCAGTCCAGGGTCTGCGCGCGAGTGCGTTTCTGCACAATATTTTTTATAAATATGTAGGAATTCCGGTTCCAATGCGAAATAGGAGCAGATGTGAAACCTTGACAGTATGTAGTTTATGGATAACTTATAACGAAAAACTGTTTCTTACACCTGGCGGGGGTGCAAAATGGTTCTTACACGGCTGATTATGTAAAATTTCCCAGAAAATTGCGAAATCTGAGCACCAATAAAATCGACAAAAATAATAAGCCATGTAACAGAGGATCTGAAGCAGTACACGGTTGTACATAGTAACAGCCCCAAAATATCCTTGTTATCAGCATTTAAGCAAACGGTCAATCCTTTCGCGAGCGATATTTATAAAAATATGCTATTTCATATTTCGACGGGAGCGATTAATCGTAGATTTTTTGCTCAATGTTGATCAAAAAGGGAAGAGATCAAGCCAGCATTTATTGATGAGTGTGCTACCAATGAAAATCGATTCGAGCGCTCTACACGTAAATTGAAAGTACGTACATTTGCTGGAATGATCGCCAAAGAAAAGTAAGTCAGTGGACGGAAATGTCAGCGAGTTGAAATTGCAACGCGTTTTATTTGGGCAGCTGTTAAATATTTCGTTAAGAAAAAACTCTCGGCATAGATAAAGTATTGACATATATTTCATAAAATTTGGTCGAGCCGTTTTTGTTTTGTTTAAACGACGTGATTTTTGTACCTGCACGATATCGTATGAACCAAAAACGATATCGAATTCTTTGAGATGCCGATCGAAGCATATTAACGAAAACATGCTCTGAAAAAATTTCATAACATTCGGTCAAGCCCTTTTTTTGTTTAAATGAAAAAACGTGCTAAGAGTCACAAGCACTAGTTTAGCATTAGTTTTTCTAATATCTAATAAACACGTTGGAATGACACCCATTCTAAATAAAGTTACCTGTTCTGGATGCCGCACAGCGATAGCTTCCTAACAAGAAATCACTTGTCAAAACCCGAGTACTCTCGTGCAAAATCGTGCAAAAATTACGTTACCCTTTACAAACATCAGGAATTTTTCAAACCTTAGATCAGTACTTTTTGGACAGGGAATTGTTTTCCACCATCGACCATGCGCTCTAGTATCGCGAACAAAGTACGAAGGAAATGTTCGTTTGCTAACGTTCAGCAAAAGCAAATTCTCTAGAAAAATCCTGTAAATTTGACACTTCATAATATTAAACATGCATCATACTGGGAAGTTGATCCTGTGGACCGAAAGGCGGAAGGGTCAAATCCACATCCCACTAGTTTTTTTAGACTTGTTTCAAAGCAGCACGAAGTGCAAAGCAGGAGGGAAAGTGAATCAGCGATACCATCTACGGGTGAAAACACAAAGAAAGCAGGTTGCCTGCTTTCCTATTGCCAGCGTCTAGCGGCGTCGATGGGCACAAAGAATATTCTTTGTAGCGATCGGCGCAGCTAGACGCTGGCAATAGGAAAGCAGGCAACCTGCTTCCTTTTTGTTTTCACCCTATCGATTTATTAGTGATTAATGTTTCGTTTCTGTTCCTGGGGCCAGATTCCGCAAGGAAATTTTATTTTGTATCGTCGTGCACACTCACGCTTGTGGAATCCGGCCCCTGGACTATATGTAAGTACCCTTGTAATGACTTGACGGGTTCATTTTAAAAAAGCACACGAAACTTCATGGCTTAATTTTAAAATTAATCTATATTTAATCCAAGTTAATAATAAATCGTTCACGTGCCAGCAAAATTTTCGTACGTGCCATCTCTGGCACGCGTGCCATAGGTTCGCCACCACTGTCCTAGGTAATAGTTCAAGTCTCGCTACTACAGCACAGTATACTTGTGGTATTACTATTTTATAGAGTGAGAATTCGTTTTGCTGTGCACAAATCTTGAGTGCAGTATTTGTTTTTGGGCATAAAAGGCTCAATTAGCCAGTACAATTCGTCTATCTCTTCCTTTTCCTCCTTCCTTTTTGTAATTGTAGACCCGTGTAGAGCCGTTAAAGAAGAAGAAGACCCAAGGTAGACTTTTACCGATTACTTCTAGGTTGGGTTCGTCGATAGTTATCCTTTTATATGCTGGTATTATCTGACCTCCAAGATGTTAAGTTTACGTTTTTTATGTGAAAAGAAGCAAGCTTATAAGCTTATAAGGAACCACCGTTTACCAGTCCGTCATGTTTTTCAGGTCAATGTGCAATGACTAATAATAAGCTTGATTTGAAGGATAGAAGAGATTACAATTTAAAACTAGTTGGGATGTGGTTTTGACCCTTTCGGTCCACAAGATCAACTTCCCAGTATTATGAATTTGGAATATTATTAATAGATATTTTAATAATAAATAGACAAGAATCAATATATAATACCTAACATTTGTCACATTTGTTTATCAATACTTTCGCTAGGGTTGTCAGATGATATGTGCGCATTTACAAGATTAGGATGACGAAGTTGTAAACAAAATTAGTGTATTACTTTTAACACTGACACTTGGATGAAAAATGAAGAATATGTTGTTATTCCAAAACTTATTTAACAAGTATATTGTTAAATTTAAGGGACCTGAAGTTACAGCTATTGGAATCTTTTCAGATCATATTTCCTTGAACACGCTTCGAACGGCACCTCAACAAAGTCGATATCTTTTTTGATTCTCGCGAAATCGTGCTGGTTCAAAAATCACTTAAGTCGTTCAAACAAAAAAACGGCTCGACCGATTTTTATGAAAATATTTTCAATTTATATGTCTTTTAATACGCTTCGAACGGCACCTTAACGAAGTCGATATCTTTTTAGGTTCGCGCGAAATCGTGCTAGTACAAAAAACACAAGAAGTTTTGTTAGCGTGCCGGTGCCTTGGATTTCTTAAGAGATGCAGGTTCCTACTCCAGCCAGTTGCCCTAGTTACAAACTACAAGTCCTACATTCAGCCCCGCCTTGAATAACACTCGTATATCTGGGCAGGCGCCCCAAAAACCACCTTGGCATGCAGTGCCGGCGGATCGTGTTGAATCCGGGTGGGTAGTCAGATAAACATCAACAACACCCCCGCCCCCACCGAAAATGTTATTTGGTATTTTACCTAAAAAAAAGGTAGGCCCCTTCAATATGAGCACGAAGATGAGCCGACGGTATACAGAACAACATGAGGCGCATGGGCGCTCTTCTGTGGATCCATCATAATGTAATAATACGCCTCCTAAATTTTATCGAATTGTGAGCGAACGAAGTGATCTCGGAGATTAAAGCGTGGCCTTAAAGCGCCGGTCTGACGCATGCTGAGCACAAAATTGAAATTGTTCTGATCAGCAAAAGGAAAAATCATGTGTCCATAAGGATCTGTGCGGGAACAGACCATTCACTCACAGTAAGGTACTTGGGAGTAATGAGCGACCGGACGCTAAATTCACTCTATTTGTGACGTATATGTACATCCCAGAATGCTACCCAACATAGAGGAGCCAAAACCGACAGGTCGCCTCCTGATGGCGAGGGTGGTTAACTCAGTTTTGCTACATACAGCGCCAGCGTTGAACAAGGCAGCTAACAGCAGAGAGTAAGCGCCCGCCGCGCGTGCTGCATACAGGAGCATGCCCTATGATGCGGCGTGTCTGATGGTGGAGATGATCCCAAGAGGCATACTGGCGGGAGAAGACGGGTCTCTATGATCCAGAATATGTTAGAGGGGAGCTAAATACAGTGCGGCGGCAGATAACGCACTGTGGGTCCGTAACGGAGGGGCAAGGTAAGTGGGACCAATCTGCTAGGGGCGCTGGACCCACAAACTTATTCCAAACGTGGTGAAATGGGTTACGAGCGAGGGTGGGAAAATCAGTTACGACCTTACCCAGCTTTTGAGGAAATACCTCCATCGTTTCGAGCAGGACGACTCACTGCTGTTCCCGGTATGCCCAGGTATCCAGGGTAACGCAGAGCACGTCTCATGTTGTCTGAGATTCGGAAAATATAAGGATGAACTAGAGATAATTGCTTAGGCGCCACAAACAGCGAAGAACATTCTAGGACACATGATGAGAAACGAGGTTCGTCCGTGGTAAGTGGAAGCGACCCTAAAAGCAATAAAGAACAAGTTGTGGCTGGAAGAAGCCGAAGGAAAGAAGAAGAGAGAAAGACAAAGAAATGCCAGGAGTATTATATAGTAGCTAGGTGGAAACTAATCCTTTGCCGCCGCGCTATGCTAAAAAATAGTCCAGTCAAAATAGACATTTGACTGATTGATAAAAGGCAAGTTGCTGAAAATTGGTACACACCTAAAAACGTCATTATAGATAAAATGTCGAGACTGACACGCGATCGATCAGGAGGACATTTTTTTATTCAAGGTCAAAAGGTCAAAATATCAGTTTTTTGCAAATCTCTCTTAACCCATTCACTGCCAGGCAATTTCGGAGTGTTTTGCCCTGGGTGCCAAGATTTAATTTTCAGGAAAACATGTAGATTTTCACAAAACATAATAATATTTAGTATCAGCTATATTATTACAATGGATTTACAGTAATTAAAACAAGAAAAAAACACTACTGGCGTCATTGAATAAAATTTTTGTGCTGAGTGCCGCATACGAGTTATCTCGTAGTGGTTTTTTTTCAATTCAATTTCTCATATATAAAGAAGTTCGCATTTGTTTTTACAATGATTGTCCCTTAATTGCATTTCGTTATGGTCAATAATACAGATGTGTAATGATCCTCATAAGAAAAAACCCATTGTGAGCCCAATGCCAAGACGAGATCATGAAGCAAAAAATACCTGCGCTAACAAAATTCCCAGGGCGTTCCAAAAACTGTTAGCCAGCGGCAAAAGTAAGTAGAGGAAAAACCATAAAAGAACGAAATGGGCTTCCTATTCGCTCTGGTTGTTTGAGTGAAAAGCTGCGCTTTCAAACAACCAGAGCGAATGGGACACTCGTTTGCTTCTTTTATAAGCTGGTGACATATTCAAGCGTACATGCGTTGCATTCGTTGACAGATAATATAGAAGTGTGTGTATTCAAATACGACCTGACGGAATATTCCGTGAATGTTCCGCATGCCACGCAAATGTCGGGCTATTTTCAACATTTTCTGCATTGCCGCATTCGACATAGGACACACAAGCATACACAACAAACACATGCGACTCGTTACTTAGATTTTTGGGCTACCTGTGAAAGCCGGGACGGAACGCAACCATGCAGTTATGTGTCAGTGGAAAATCTCCGCATATCAGGGAGCCGCTGAATGAGCCAAATTACACGGCCTATCACTTTCCCAGACTCACTTTCCAATATTTCCAATAAACCGGTTTTTTAGACAAGGGGCGCAGGGAAGGGTATGTGTTGAGCCTCACTTGTAAATCCAAAAATTGTTTCGGTCTCACAGCAAATTACACTAACACAAGCATAATTTTTTTCTCTGGGGCTGCAAAAATTATGAGAATTTTTGTTGCTTTGTACACAACCACATAGACAATAGAATCGTTACACGGAAAAGAGGCAGAAAATTAAGTGCATCGTGTAATACTCAAATCACACACAGACAGGTTTGACGTGAGTCCCAAGTGAATGGCCGTGTAATTTCACTCAATGGACGGTGATTAGACTGTTCGTTCCTACGTACGTTCCTCACGAACTTTATAGATGAACGGGGAAGTGGAGGTGATGAGGGGCATCATCTCCACTTCCCCGTTCATCTAAAAGCTCGTGAGGAACGTACGTAGGAACGAACAGTCTAATCACCGTCATGCAATGCATGTACGCTTGTATATGTCACCAGCTTTACTGGGTTGTAAAGTAATAAAAATGGACAGGCAAGTAAGACAAAACCAATCAGTGAGTGTACAAATACATTTTAAAATTCCAGTGGAATGGTAAAAAGTGTGCAGTAGCATCGTATGCTGCAAAGCGTAGGATCGCATGTAAAGGAACAGCCCGCCTACTTTCCACTCCTTTCGATTTTTGAAATGTGTTGTCCTTGTCACCTGCCAGCAAAACGGATGTATTTCTGCAATAAATCCTTTTACCTAACGGTTCATTGGGGTCATAAACGGACGGAATCACCGTTATTACATTTTCCGTATTTCATCATGCTTATTGGAAATACCAACAAGCACAAAAATAGAACAAAGCCATATATATAAACCTGGTTACAGATCAGTAGGAATCATATATTCGCGATAAAGTATGAAGGCAGTCGGAAATATTTTGTGAAAGTAAAAGGACATAGCTTTTATTACATAAAGAAATTGTGACAAAGAGAAGATAATAATATTTACCAAGTGAAGTGCAATTAGGTAAGTGCAGAAATACTATTATAGAAAATTAAATTTGTTCTTGAATAATATCATTTTTTTTCCTTAACCCAGAAACATGGATTCTGAGGAGGAAACAATTTTTTTTGAAGAAGAGGTTTCTGCCAACGAGGAAGAGTACATTGAAGATGACAGCGATTCTTTTTCGGCAGGAAGTGGTGAGTGGGAAGCAGAGTCCACTTCTGAAAATGAAGACGAAATGGCATCGTTACCAGCAAAACGGCTTCAAAGGACTTATTCAACTTCTTCGAGTGAACAGCATCGTAGTGATCCCGGTGAACCATCAACAAGCGTGACTTATCAAACCGATAGCGATGAATGGACAACTGAAAGGAGGGATTTGCCTCAGTTTGACTTTATAGGAAGTCCTGGTTTGATAATTCCAGATGACGTCAAATCGCCAGGAGATTTCTTTGATCTGTTTTTGACAGAAGAATTTTTAAATAAAATTGTTCGTGAAACAAATCGCTATGCTGGTCAAGAAATAGCAAAGTCTCCATTATTGCGATCCTCCCGGCTGCGAGATTGGAAGGATACCAACGATAAGGAATTACGTCTTTTCTTTGGTTTGCTTATGCACACAGGTACTGTCAGTTTACCATCTATTGAGCATTATTGGAAAAAGAGTGAACTTTACGATTTCGACTTTTGGAGGAAGAGAATGCCCAGAAAACGCTTTCAGCTACTATTAAGATTTCTTCATTTCAATAATAATGAAGAGGAAAGAGTTCATCGGTTATATAAGATTAATCCCGTTTCGCAACACTTCAACGAAACTATGGACCGCATTTATAAGCCTGGAAGAAAATTATGTGTCGATGAAGCGATAGTTCTTTGGAGAGGAAAGTTGGTTTTTCGACAATACATAAAAAACAAACGACATAAGTACGGTGTCAAACTTTATGAGCTTTGCGAACCTGGAGGAATAATCTTGAGAATAAAAATTTATTCAGGGAGATATGACGACATAAGTGGACGAAATCATGCTTCAAATGTTGTTTTGAACCTGATGGACGGTTTTCTGCACCGTGGTCATGAGCTTTATATGGATAACTACTATAATTCAGTCGGGCTGGCGAAGGATCTTACGAGAAAGTCAACGTATGTTTGCGGAACATTAAGATTTGATCGTAAGGATAATCCAAAGGATTTGGTGAAGAAAAAATTAAAGCAAGGAGAATCTGAATGGCTTAGATCGGGATCCGTTGTAGTTAACAAATGGAAGGATAAGCGAGATGTCTTAACTATATCCAACATGCATACAGGTGAAATGGTGCAAGTGAAAAATCAAAATGGAAAAATTTCTACTAAGCCGGATATAATCAGAGACTACATTTTGGGAATGCCAGGTATTGATCGCGCTGACCAACGTATGTCCTACTACTCCTTCCTCAGGAAAACTGTCCGTTGGTACAAAAAAATTGCGTTGCACTTCTTTGAAATCTTCATACAGAATGCGCACATGTTTTAT
Organism: Thereva nobilitata; assembly: GCA_963855945.1. NCBI lineage: Eukaryota > Metazoa > Arthropoda > Insecta > Diptera > Therevidae > Thereva > Thereva nobilitata. The sequence goes on from OY979696.1 coordinate 147,384,569, forward strand.
ACCCAAAGAAATCCAGGAAATAAAAAGATGACAGTGCTCCAATTTAGGGAAGCAGTTATTCTGCACTTGGTCGACAGCGGCCCCAGCGGTGCAGGAGAAACTAGCACCCGTAACACTGATGATTGTTCTGGATTTCATTACATGGAACGTCTTCCTCCTACACGGAAAAAAAGAATGCCTACAAAACCATGCCGGGTGTGCACAAAGCAAAAACGACGCAAAGAAAGTAGGTATTTTTGTCCAGTATGTCCCAATAAGCCAGCTCTATGCATCGGTTCCTGCTTCAAAACTTATCACACACAGCCACAACAATAAAAAAATTTAATTTTAGAAATACACGTATATATATATATACATAAATAATAATTATAACTGAATCATGTAAGTTATTATTTTGATAATAAAAAGTGTTTTGTAAACGTGTAAATTTGTTTTAAAAAAATATTATATAAAATTCTAGTTCATACTTTCTAATAATCCCTAATTTCATAAGTTTATACTTATTCCTTGACGAATTGCGACCAATCTAAAATGTTAGCGCCAAATACGAGATGTCTCGTAGCTGGCTGTTTTGGTACAGACGCTTACTACGAGATATCTCGTAGTTGGCAGTGAATGGGTTAAACGGTAAGTCTTATCAAAAAATAGTGTTCACAAGGTTTCTAGATTAAGCGATTATCTACAAAAAAAAATTTTCCCGTACGAATTCATGAGATATCGCCGTTTTAAAGAAAATATTCATATGCACTCATTCGCGACTTCCAAAGGTCATCAGACGTTTAATAAATCCTTTGTTGGCCTACGCGACTAATATTTTCAGGGGTGATTCCTGGATGTGTTTGGAGAAAAAAATTGTTCTAGAGAGGGTGGCTACCCCCACTATTCACTAAAATACAGGGTGTTTACAAAAAAAATGAATCTTTTTCAAATTTACTTAAACTTCAATTACTCCTAGACCAATTATCGTAGAGCAACGTGTTGTGTTGGGGGCTTTTGTCTTTTCATTTATAATGATGTTTTTAAGGGCTGTATCAATTTTCACCTGTATTAGAATTATGCCGAAGTTGAATGATGACTAACATTTTAACCGTTCACGTTAAAACTCACCACCTAGAAAACTATTCGAAATACGCCGTTATTGTGCATAGAAATATTTTAGGTAATAGTTTGGTGCATCAGAAAAGCCCAAAAAAATTTACTGTTAATAAGGCATTTTTCTGGGAAAAACGAAGAAATTTGCAAGGTCAAGATGGAACCCATCGATTTGAACCTACTCACGTTTCTGTTTTTTATATCAAATTAAAGAATACACATTTACCTCAAAGATGAACTTAATTTTGTTGCTCTACGATAATTGGTCTAGGAGTAATTGAAGTTTAAGTAAATTTTAAAAAGATTAATTTTTTTCGTAAACACCCTGTATTTTAGTGAATAGTGGGGATAGTTTTTCGCTATTTTGACTGGACTAAAAAGCCAGTCACGCGGGAAGAGTGAAAGACAGGAGGTGTTTTAATGGGTTCGAGTCCCACATAACCGGCAGACAAAGATCATGTGACAAGCTCAGTTATTTTCAAATTCTGGGAGGGTATTTTACCCACCCGGAATCCTCCGCGTGGGTACAGCTACCCACCATACCCACATTATCCGCCGGCTTTGTTGGCATGTCTTGGCAAGGTGCAAAACCGCGCCATCAAACTCATTGGTGATAGCACATTTTGCACCTTCATAGACTCTCTAAGCCACCGAAGGAACGTAGTAGCGCTTTCCAAACTCTATCGCTATCATTATAGCGACTGTTCCACTGAAATAAAGAACCTCCTGCCTGCACTGCAATATTTTTCCAGCAACACAAGATTAGCCCACTCGGCCCACCCTCATATATTACAGGCCCTCCTTTCGCGCACAATACGGTCTAGAAGTTCGTTTATAAATCGAACAAGTCGACTGTGAAACAATCTTCCGCAGTCAGTATTTCCGATCTCGTATAACATCTTAGTGTTCAAACATAAGGTTCATCGACATCTTCTCGAGCACACCCAGACCCGCTCTAATCTTTCTTTCTCTCTTCAAACTAAGCGTACTACTAGATATTGCGCTATGACCTGAACCACATGACGGACTGGTAGTATAAAGGGCAGGGCCGCGCCGACCCCCCACAGCGCCTGTGTGCGAAACCTATGAAGCGCCTCTTTTTTCACGAATCTTAATGTTTCAACTTATTTTTATTTCTTATTTGTTAATTTTGACCGAAATATATGTTCTCTAGTTTTATATAATTAGATAATATTTTCCTAAATAGGTAAAACCAGTTCGTTTTCGGTTGCCAATTACTGCGAAAAATAAAACGCGAATTAAATTTTTACATACTTTATTTATGATGTTCTATCTAATCGTATACTTATATATTAATAACAAAATAACTGACTGACGTTAAAAAACAACAAGAGCCTAAAATGTCTAAGAATATAAATAAACATATTTAAATTATATTATTTCCACTCTTCTAGCTTTTTTGTTTGCGAAATCTTTAATAGTTTCGTGTATGTCTATATGGTCTAATATGGCCTCTTCTATGAATATTGTTGCTAAATTTGTTAATCTTTCCTGCTCATTGTTGAGCGCAGGTAATTTTTTAATAGTTTTAATTTAGAAAAGGACCTTTCCGCGCTTGCTACAGTAACTGGCATAGTTAGCAAAATTCGTAATGCTATTGTGATGTTAGGGCATACAGCTGTCAAATTGTTTAAATATATAAATTCGAGAATTGTCGCCACATCATTATTTAATTTTTTGAAAAAAGACTGACATGACATAATTTCTTCACACAAATCATCGGCGTTAATGTCCAATGAATCATTTGCTGTAAGTTTTTCCTGCAAACGATGACAGCTAATTTTCAATTGACTTTGTTCTTGGTCATCACTTAGTTTAAATAAAAAATTAAACACGTCATTATGATTATTCAATAAATTAAATCTTTCGTCTACGGAGGATAAAGCTTGATCCAATATATAAAAAAATACATTATGCTGTAAACATGCTAAGGGCGAAAATAGTTTCCACAGCGACTGGCAAAAATGAATAGAACAAACAGCTTTTCTATGAGTATGAAGGGTGCAGCACAATATGCAGACCACTCGACGACGAGGTCGCCGAGCGTGGCGACTCAATCAATCCAAGTTCTATTTCGTAGCCGTCGCCCCTCAAAGTTGCCTGGGCGGTGTGACATGGGATTGTGTTGCTATTCTCGTATGTTCCTGTGCGCGTGTGTAGCATTCGGATGTCGAAGATGATTATTCTTGTGTGTGCTTTTTAATTTGTGTGCACCGTCGCGATTTTCGGATCATTTATAGTGTGGTCTTCGTGTTCATAATCAAAACTCTTTGGAGTCTTACGACGTCTTAGGGGTCTGGATCTGGAAGTTTCAAATTCAGCCTCGACATATAATTTTTCGGCAATTTTCATGGCATCATTTACAATTTCTTCAAAACTTGCTTCAAAACTTGGTTCAAATTTTCATCAAAAACTTCTTTAATTCCGTTAAAGCATCTAAAGCAACTTGCATATTCATATCGATGGACTGCAGAATTTTGCTCACAAAATTTACTTTTGTCAATATTATATGCCATATATTTAGTGAACAAATGAATGAAAAGGAGCATATTTTTTCTGCTAGACATTTAGCGTCATATTTTGCCTTCTGATCATATGATACACCATTTGATATTTCATATAATGCATCATAAATTTCTGGTAAATTTGTAAACAGCGGTTTGATAGCATCTATTCTGCTTGACCATCTTGTTTCAGACAATGGTTTTAAGGTCAGATTTATGACATATTTTTTTAATAAGCCCCACCTTTTGGTAGAGGACGAAAAATATTTATATAATTCTTGCACAATACTAAAAAATCCAGTCGTATGATGATTGAGATTGGCAGCGTCGTTTACTATCAAATTTAAACTATGGCTAGCGCACGGTACATAGAAAGCGCGGGGATTTAGATCCAGCAATCTTTTTTAAAGACCATTATTCTTACCGCGCATATTTGATCCATTATCATAGCCCTGTCCCCTTAAGTTGTTTATGTCCAAATTAATTTTGTCTAGTTTTTCTATTATAAATGACGTTAATCCAGCGCCAGCTGTATCGATAATTGGACAGAAGGCTAGGAAATGCTCCCTTATTTCCAAATTTCTAGTTTCTGTGTTAAAATTGACAAATCTTATTATAATACTAATTTGCTCTACGTGTGAAACGTCAGGAGTACAATCCAGTATTATTGAAAAATATTTATTAATTTTACATAAATTTAAAATAAATTGTTGAATTTGGTTACCGAGTATGTAAATGATTTCATTTTGGATCTTATCTCCAAGATAAGTCGGTATATTTTCGAAATCCGAATCATTCGTTACGCGCCGTATATGTTCAGTCATTGAAAGATCGAATTTTCCTAACATTTCAATACATTTTAAAAAATTACCATTGTTACGATTGTATAATTTTTGGCTTTGGCCACGAAAAGCCATATTTTGTGAACTTAGAAATTGGACCACATATATTATTCTTTTGATTACATCGTACCAGCGCTGCTTTTCAACCTCTAAAAGTTTTTGTTGTATACTATCAATAGTGTTTTTATTTTTAAGAGCGTGACACAAATCTGTCCATTTTTTATAATTGTTGAAATGAGCAGAACTTTTCTCATGTCTGCTGCAATACAAAGCTAGATGTTGCCAATCACTAACTCCCTCGCAGAATTTATTTTTATGTTTTGATTCAAATAGCTTGCAACAGAAGCAATAAACGGCATTTTTGGACACTGAATACAGCAGCCACTCTCTGTGATACTTTTCACCGTTTCCTAATTGCCTTTCATAATAATACTCGGAAAATTTTCGCCCCGAAGAGTCACGCGGAAAATTATACTGTTTAATTTGTTTAATCGGATTTTCTGTTAGATACTGGATCAAAGTAGCATTTAAAACTTCTGGCCAGAGTCCAGGGTCATCTTTGGAAAAAGTTGGTATTAGTGATTATAATTGTCTTGGCGGTGACAATGGTGTATCAGCAGTATCAGGCAGAGGCACGGACGTAACTTCGGCGGCATCATCTTAAATTGAAGACAGACAAACAAAAACATAATATTGCTCGTACATATCTAATCTACTTGTCTGAATAAACTGATTTATCTATCTATCAATAATTATGTATAATAAAAATAAATAAAATAAATAAATAAATGAATATTTCTCGACAATTAAACTCCGCCGTTTAGTCCCAAACTAAGCAGGGCTTGTAATTATGGGTACTATACAACTGACGTGCAAATGTGTTTTATAGCATTTTAAATTTGAATTTGAAATACTACTAAATATACTTATTTCTGCAAATAAATACATATTACATACACACAAACACAAAGTTTTTTTTAAAGCACCTTGTGGGAATCGAACCCATGATTTCCGGCAGCGATTAGTTGTATAAAATAAAACAGTCACGGCATTTATCCGGAAAAAGATTGACAGGAATTAAAAAACAAAAGTGCTTTTTTATCTTGACATCACAAACAGACTAAAGTTTTATTTATTTGTATAGAAATTACATAAAGCACATACGACTACATGAAGCGTTTTTTGAATCAGATTGTACAACACCTTCATCGATAAAATGACTGGTTTATGTCTTTAATGATTCTTTGGAAGTGTATGGTACAGCCGTAAAATATTTACTTATTTTAGTTGTATTTTTATCACGTTCTTCTTCTTGTTTTCTTTTCCTTATTAAATTCTGGTAACCAGATAATTTCTTTTTTTTACCTTGATTACCATCACTCATCGTGGAAACACGTTAAAACAATCAATAACACACAAACTATTTATTGTTTTTAGTGCTAGAACTTCTCCTTATTATAAAAAATTAAAGCGCACCTTGCCCACACTTTCGATTGAATGACTGTTCAATCAATTGTTTTGTCTCTCTCTCGCCCACCCCGCTTGGGCGCTTGCGTCGCAGACATCGCATCGGTCGGGTTGCGTTCATAAACTCATTCAAACAAACTCATGGCGGCTCTTTTGATTTTAACGCTGAGCTCGTAATTATTGTAAACTAAAACCCAAAGCGTAAAATTAAACCGCAAACGTGAATATTATCTTAGGACACTTGTACAATAAGCGCAATATTATGTTTCGTTGTTTACGAGGCATTTGTTGCGCCTATTATACCTACTTGCTACTTACTTATCGATACTCCACTACAAAGAAATATGTTGTTGTGTAAGTGTAACAAAAATAATTTCGATAGCGGCGCCTCTATTGTCTTGGCGCCTGTGTGCGCCGCACACTTCGCACACAGGGGCGGCGCGGCCCAGATAAAGGGTGACACCTAAGCTTATACTTTCACATAAAACAAAAAAACAAAAAAGGATCGGACCAATTCTGTTTGACTGATCTGTATCACTTCTTTTCGTTATAAGTGTGTATTTATCTTTTTCAATAAACAATCTCCGCGCCCACGACCTTCAAATTTAAATTTTTACTGTTTTTTTGGTATGATATAACCTACTTAAATGAAAAAACGGTGGGGCGTTTTTACCTATGTTCCCACAACACCGATGGTTATGTTGCGTATCATGTCGTCAATATAATTGCGAACAGTTGACGAATGTTATTCGGCGTGGATGCAAATGCTGCATCAGTAAGTGTCAGATCCCAATGATTGTCGTCTTCCAGCAATTACAGCTCGCGACATGCATCTTGAAATGTATTGAATATTTGACCATTGACTGTTCGTAAAAGTTCGAAAGACATTGGTCCGGGAACATTCAGCAACGTTGTTTTCGATGTACTGTGTAAAGTCGTCCCAATGTTTTTGCTTTCAATACGCGTGCGATAGTTGGATGTGGTTCGCCTTGTCTACGTGGCTTCCATTTTTTACCTGATTTGTTCCATGTATAATAGCGAGGGACGTCGGTATAGAACAATGTTGTTGCGAATTGTCCGAAAATATCAGGTTTTTGGCAGAGTGTGAAAAATTCAGTAAGTGTAGTTTTTGGTGGCTGGAAAGCTCGTTGGAGAGCATTTTCTTCAGTGAAATTTACATGTTGACCGTTTTCAAGATGTACCGCAATCTGAGGCATTTATATATTTTCTTATTAACACTTTATTTAATCGCACCAATTAAAAGCTTTTACGCATTTTTCGGTGGAAGTATATAAAGAACAATGGATGCTAATATTTTACAGGTTTCCCAATGTTCACAAATATTTTTATTTTGTGTATAAATTATATGTTTCTTAACTGGTGTGTTTTTGCGGGCTCCGGTAGTTATAGTATACAGTCCATAGTACATAGTATATAGTACACAGTACACCGTACATACTGTACACACAGTACACTCAGTACACTCAGTATACACTCAATACACTAATTCATACGTTGTCACTCGTAAAAATCGGAGTGCCTTTATAAAGCTAACGGTTTTTTATAGGTACATGACAATTAAAATTAAATATTTTTTCGCCCCGCCAACTTAAATAATCAGTGAAACATTGAAATTCTCTAGATTTCGACAACAGCTTCACTTATCTGGACCAAAATTATCCTATCTTTCAATCTGGAAACAACCCTACATATGCCCAAATTTTCATTTAAATCTGTTGGGCGGTTTCGGAGATTAGCGTGTACAAACATTGCGACACGTAGTTTTTATATATTAAGATATTCTTATTTTCTACTTTTTAGTCTATTAAATTTCTTCCGCCATTTTGTGGTGACCCCCATATTAGATTTAAAATTACGTCACACATTATAATCGTCATAGCCTTTCATACCCTTTCGGTATGGGTATCAATACCGATGGGGTTGTAAATAAAAAGGTAATCCGCCATTTTGAATTTGGAATGACGCCTCCCAGCTAATTGTCTTCTACCTGGCATGCCCTTTTATTTAAAAGTCATGTCGGGGTTCGGCAAACACAATTGCAAAATCGGAGGGGTATGAGATCCAAAACCCACGATGTGTTTCTGTCAACTTCGGCCAGTGATTTCGATATAATCGATTTTACAGAAACTTGGTTACACAGTGGGATTCTTAATGCCGAACTTTTCGATACCTCTTTCCAAGTTTTTCGGAGCGACAGATATATTGACTCGGAGGGTCGTGGAGGTGGTGCACTACTTGCCTGTGGTAACCTTCTCAACTGTTGCTTAATAATAAATAGCTTCCTATTTTGCCCAACTTTTTGGACATTGAGCTACTCGCTCTTAAAGTCTCCCTTGTCCATAAGAACCTATTTTTAATTTGCTGTTACATCCCACCAGGTATGTTCAGCACTCTTGACGATAGAGGTCAAAACCTCTATGATATTCTAATCTCTTGCACTAATCATATCCAGGATATGATGGACTCCAAAGACAAACTCCTACTTTTAGGAGATTTTAACTTACCCAATGTTCAATGGGTGTCTTCCGAAGATGACGATAACTACCTTCCTGAAAACAACCTTAATTTTAAAGAATCCAGCTTTCTGAATTCCTTATTCTCATGCCGTTTGTACCAAATGAGCGGTGTGAATAATATTTTAGGAAGGCGGTTAGATCTTGTATTCTTTTCCGACTCAGACAGACGGAACAGACTTAAATTGCTCGCCTTAAACTCTCTCTATAAGCGTCGCGAGGTCGCTGACGTTATTTTCGTTCATCGTTTGTTGAATGACAAAGTTGACTCAGGCTTCCTACGAAGTATGTACGAGCCGGTTAACCGTATGCTTATAAAATTTAACAAAAATGGGAGTGTTTTTACCATGCAAATTAGTGAAGATTTCCTTAAAAGGAATCTTTTTAATGTGGCGTGACTCCCACTGTGTCCCACTTTTTCATTGTTTCTGCACACTGAGAAAAAAACAAAAATTGTGCCAAGTCCGCCAAGGAATTGGAGTAAGTACAGTTTCACCAAATGAATAATGCTTTATACCAATCTTAAGTATGCTAAAGCAAAAGAATGCGTTTTTTTGAGTCAATTCCGCGGCGGAGTTCCTATTGAAAACTTTACGGAGTTGAATTTATTACTGTTCGTTTGAGGAAAAAGCATTTATTTATTAATAAAATGTATTATTCGTTTAAATTTTAGTCGGTAGCTGACACAATAATTTATGCATACTAATATCTAGCTAAAAGAAACAACTGGTCATAAAAACTGGACCTTTTTTTACTATCGGTAATGTCCCTGTCGCCGCCTGATTACCTGTAGACTTTTTTTTTCAAAATGTTAGTTGGTTCCGTGCAAAGAGCCCGAAGACAGGTTCGAGTGGAATTTCCAATCAGTGAAGTGAAAAATAAACAGTGGATTAATATTGTGAAGATGGACGATTGATGTGTCTGTTTGTGTGTAGAATTTCTGGAAACTTTTTTTTTATTGTGTAGAAAAATTTTGATGATGGCTGGTGAGAAAATTTGGGATATGTAATTAAATGGAATTTGGAAGGACTTGTCAGTTCGTTTAAAGGTAGATTTTTTTTAATGCGATTTACAATTATATTTTAAACATAATCGCGAACTTATCGATGACTAATTTGTTACACACAAATATTTTGTTTAGATCAAAAAATTACTATAGATCCTATAAAGCTGCTAACTGGACCCAACAATAGCAACTCTTATTCCCGTAATCGGTTATAAGATTGATTTCATCGCCAAGTGGACAAGGTCAGCTTCGATAAGTTAATCATATATCCAAATCGTAAGTTATTTTGTACAATATACACATTTTTTTGATTTTATATGAATGTTTTTTTGAATTTTTGATTTATTTTAAAGGACAATGAAAGCAGAAAAAATGAAGGTGCAGATGAAAATATATCATCAAAAGTGATCTCCTTAGCACCTTATTTTTTAAAAAAGACTTTTGTAATATATAATATTTCTGTAAATAGTTTTTTTCAAAGAAAGTTTAATATAAAATATAAAATGAAATAGTAATTTTTTGCCTTCTTTTCCTTACTTGCATAAAAAAATTATCATTCACATAAATCTATTATTAAAATAGTATGCTATGGGACAAAACGGAAAAATATATGGGATTGAATATTGAATGTTAGAACCATAATCCTTGCAAACTAAAAATAATTTTCATGCATTTTGCGAAAAAGGACGAAAAAGGATTAAGGATCAAAAAAGGATATTCTCATTTGTAGACGCTTAATGGACGGACTTTCATATACAATCATTAGAAATTGTCGATTATATTAACTTTAACGAAGTATAATTAATTATACGTACCAAGTTTGTATGGGAGTATATGAAAATTGAAAACTTCAAATGCGATTTGTAGAAGAAAAAATTTTTGTATTCAAATATAATGTAAAAAACTAATTTCATGTTTCTGTATACAAATTTTATTATATTATAATATTTACAATCAATATGGATTAAAATCAACATCAATTTCATCGTCTTCGTACTCAGAATCTGTATAATCTTCATCTAAATCTAAGATATTTAACACGTCTTCATCTTCCGGAATTTCCTTCTTTGCCTTTGCCCCACCTAAAAACTTGATGTATGGATCCGAAGAGAGGAACAATCGCTTAATCAAATCTTCATTCGTAGCTATACGACCTGTTTTCCGAGTGTGTTCCAGTCGAAATCGGCGAACATCTTTTGTACGAGTTTCCTGTGCGTCTTCAGAAAACTTTCCAATTGGTAGAAGGAAATGCTTTATGACGTCTGACCCATGCATAAGTATCTTATGAACAGTTACAGGCATGGGGTACCAGTCATACAGGCTAACGTAGAGATTTGCTGTATCCTTAGTCAGTGCTTCAAATTTTCTGATGTTAATTGGTTGTCCTGATGTTAATGCCAACAAAATCGTCCTGAAATTTTTAATTAGTACATCATTAACTCCAGTAATTCTTGCACTTTTCTCCCATTCCAAGAATAACTTTCTCGCCGTATTACCGTCATTGTTATTACCGAATCCTGCTAAAGGTTTATCCACATTCAACGCCATTTCCCTAGAAAACGCTTCCTGAATGGATTTCTTCCTATCATTGATCGCAGCTTTATTATCCTTGTTCTTCCTGTACACCTGCCACTCGAGTTTGTAACTAATATGAAGTAGGCACTAAAATGAGTTAATCCACGCATGAAGTGTGGATAATCCGTATCGGTAATTATCTTCCTTTGCAGGTGCTTGTCTCGGGCCATCAGTTACAATAGAGTTCATTTGACCTGGCTTAGCTCCGCAAACGTAGCAATTAGCCGAACCTTTATTACCGGTAATATGGTTAATGAATTTCTGATCAACCACGGTCATAAACATATTATGTTTAATGGTTTTACAGGCAATTTTCGTATTCTGAAGAAGCCGAATCTTTTCTTCTATTGCAGTAACCTCCTGGCGAACCAATGACTCACTTTCCTTTTCAAATATAAATTTTATGGGACGGCAATAATATCTAGAGCTCGGTGTAGCATTTTCCCAAATTACAGTTCCGTCCGAATATTGCAGTTCAATAGGGACCATCGACATCATAAATAGGCTGGTGTCGGTTCCACTTCTGTCACCAAGTCTTTGTTTATACATACTATGCCGAGAACTGCCATCACATCCCCATTTTGAAATTAGTGTTAAGTCCTGATTGGCGTCATCGCGGAGGTCAACTACTTTTACGACACTTTCCACTGTTTTATCCATAAGTGCTTGCAAATTGCATTCTGCTGACTTTTCACTTATAGTAAATTGGCTATCTTCTGGCAGCAAACTTTCTCTCATTTGTTTTAGTTTATAATCTTCTTCTACTTTAACGGCTCTACAACCGGGATCCGGTCCTGGCCTCTCGCAACTGTTCTCTCCACCGGTCCCGATTCTGAGCCGATGTCATCCAGTTTGGCACCCCTATGCTCTGAGCGTCCTGGTCTACGCCATCCTTCCAGCGGAGGTTGGGTCTCCCTCGCTGTCGCACCCCATAAGTCTTACCGCAGAGAACTTTCCGAGCAGGCTCATCTTCACTCATACGAGCTAGATGTCCTGCCCACCGGAGTCTACCGAGCTTTACTTTCTTCACAACATCTATGTCGCGATAGCGCTCGTAGATCTCGTCATTGTAGAGTCTCCGGAATCGTCCTTCCTCACATACGGGGCCAACAATCCTCCGAAGTATTTTCCTCTCGAACACCGCCAAGAGGTTAGAGTGCTTTTTGCTAAGCACCCACGTTTCGGATGCATATGTGAGGACCGGCAAGACCATCGTCTTATATAGTAAAAGTTTAGACGTTATGGTTAGATGCTTGGATTTGAAGAGTCTTGACAGGCTATAGTAGGCTTTGTTGGCTTTTAGCAGTCGTGCGCGTATTTCAGGTTCCATGCTATTGTCGGCTGCTACTATTGACCCAAGGTAGGTAAATGATTTTACCACATCAAACTCGTGTTCCTCTACCTTGATTGTGAGACCAATGTTAGGTGTTCTTGCAGACGAGGCCACCATGTACTTTGTTTTGCTTTCGTTGATGTGCAGTCCCAGATTTCCTGCCGCGCGCTCAATCTGGATGAAAGCTTCTTGTACAGCTGTTGATGTTCTTCCAATGATGTCAATGTCGTCTGCATAAGCCAGTAATTGGGTGGACTTGTGAAGGATTGTGCCCCTTGATGTCACGCCCGAATCTCGGATCACTTTCTCCAACGCCAGGTTGAAAAGGAGGCAGGCCAGACCGTCCCCTTGTCGGAGTCCATTATAGATGTTGATTGCTCTGGACAGTGTTCCGGATACCTTTACTTGGCTTGTCACATTGGTCATGGTCAACCTACACAGTCTTGTCAGCTTGTTGGGAATGCCGAATTCTCTCATGGCTTTGTAGAGTTCTACTCTGGCTATGCTATCATAGGCGGCTTTAAAGTCTATGAAGAGGTGTTGGATTGAGTTTTGAAACTCTAGACATTTTTCCATAGCCTGCCTCAAAGTGAAAATCTGATCGGTTGTTGATTTCCCTGGGCTGAAGCCACACTGGTATTGGCCTACGATATTTCTAGCGTATGGGGCCATCCTGTTTTGTAGGATGGCGGAGAATATCTTATACGCGGTACTCAACAACGTTATACCACGATAATTGCTGCACGTTGTGATATCTCCTTTTTTATGTACCGGGCAGAGGATGCATTTTCTCCAGTCTTCTGGCATCGCTTCCTGCTCCCATACTTGCACAATTAATTCATGAATCGCTTGGTGTAATGTGGGCCCTCCATATTTAACCAGCTCCGCAGGGATGCCGTCTGCACCCGAGGCCTTGTTGTTTTTGAGCCGGGTGATGGCACTGCTAACTTCTGCTAAGCTTGGTGGTGACAGCGTAGCATTATCGTCAGATATTGGTGGAGCCTCCAAATCCTCAGTTAGCTCGCCATTTAACAATTCATGAAAGTGCTCTTCCCATCGCTTCAAGATGCCTTGAGGATCGGTGATCAGATTCCCTTCTTTGTCCTTGCAGTATGTGCAACGAGGTGTGAATTGCGTCATGCCGCGTACTCTTCGGTAGAACTCCCGCGCCTGGTGCGGCCGCCGCTCTCTGTACTGTTCTAGTTCACAAACGAGATTTTTCTCCCAGGCTTCCTTTTTTCGTTTGTGAATTCTCTTTTCTTCTTTTCTGAGCTCTTTATATTTCTCTTCGCGTGCTCGTGTTCTCTGAGACTGCTGCATTGCTCGATACGCAGCATTCTTTCGTTCAGTTGCCAGCTTGCATTCATTATCGAACCAGTCGTTCCGATCTCTACGACTTCTGCCTAAGATGGAATCAGCAGTACTAATGACAGTATTTTTAAGGCGGGTCCAGCTCTCGTCGACGCCCGGCATCTCATCCCCAGGACTTGCTCTTCTGAGCGCGAGTTCTAACGCCTGACCGTAGCTGTTTCTGGCCATTTCGTTGCGTAGTGCAGCTGTGTTGATTCGAGCCTGATCAGCGGATACAAAGCTTTTCAGCGTTGTAATGCGCTCTCGGAGCACCATACCAACAAGATAGTGATCTGTTAGTTTATAATAAGAGGGAAATATATCATGCCCGATCTCTTTACATTTGTTTCGGAGGTAGTTGTACTTTTCGACACTTATACCAAGATGGTACGTAATAGTAAGAGCAGTCTCTTCGGTGAATGCGGCTGATGGGCAGCTCGAAAGGGTCCTACTCATGGTCTTGCGCTTAGTTGGTGAGCTTTCCAACTTATCCAACACATCTACAGCACTAAGATAACCTTCCGCATGAAGTGATTTTCTTGACGCCGATAACAATTCTTCCGATCCAAATTTTTTAAATGTTCGCAGACGGTTCCTTTTTTGTCGATCACTGAGGGAACTAAATTCACCACTTGGAGGACGACCACGCTTCGACGGACCGGGCTGTTTGTCTTGATCTTCGAACACCTCATCCTCCATCTCGTCCTCATCGCCTTTCAAAGTGAAACTGAAAACCTTAGCCAAATAATCAGAATTTTTTTCTTCAAAGCGATCCCAACGTTTGCCACACCCGATGAATTTCTTATTTAAATTCAAAAATTCAAATCGTATAATGTCCTGGACGTCCAACTGATCCTCCAGTACAAAACCTTCAGGTATTCGGGTCAAAATTTTGGGGAACAAATGTTCCACAGCTTCATTTTTCGATGAATTTCGACGCGCCTCCATGAAATCTTTGCCGCTGATTTTAACGACGCATTCTGAAAAATATTAAAAAAAATTAATTTGCGAAGGTTTGCGAAGGCACAAGTATATGTTATTGGAAACTACATTAGTTGTACTAAAATGTGTAGAAGATCACATTTGTACCATATTTTACCATTTTTTTAAAAGCTTAAAGGCTGAACTACAATGTGGCGCTGGCGCGTGGTGCTGGCGCTGCAGCGCAAACTGTCAAAAGTAAAAAACGTAGGCCACCCGAAGTGCAGCTACAATGTGCAGCTGGCGCTGGCGAGTGGAGCTCACTTTTGCCAACTTTCTACTTTTGGTGCGCGCCAGTACACCAGCCAGTTGGGAATTTTGATAAATGAGGGCGCTGAAGTCAAAAGTACCCCAAAAAACTTTCGTATTTAATCAATTTTTGGATTTTTCTGTAAAAAAAAATAATTTCCAATGAATTTTTTTTGCATTGCCCCATTTTCACTAACTTAATGCTTATGACACACATGGGGTATCGATACCACGGTATTGCGTATACCCAACTTATACCACATGTCTGTCACCTTATACCCAGCTAATATCCAGGAAAACAAGTGGTTATGAACTGGGTATTGATACCACGAAAATTTTGTGGGTATAGAGTAGGTATAAGATCTTTTCACCGCGCACAGCGCCACCTGTGTGCGAAAATCGAGCAAAAACGTCTAAATATATATTTTTATAACAAAATATCTCATATTTTTTGTTCCAAATTTTGCATTTGCTTTAGACCCGGAATAAAGCAATTAAATATTCCATTTCCATATCAAATTCAATATGCCACTTAACACTTGAAGTATTAAATTTAACAAAATTCGCTTACTAGATTTGAAATTTTTTTAGTTGTCATCAAACGTCAAAATATACCCTCGTTCATGTGTGTCAGGGGCTCCTCAATACCCCGGTATTCGCCATATCCTGGTATCGATACCTTGGTATTGATACCTCATGTGTGTCATAAGCATAAGCCTCAAACAGAACCAATCCGCTCCATCCGTTTTTAAAGTTTTGACATGACTTAGCGCCACGCATTGTATTTGCACTCAGCTACATGGTGCGCACCAGAGAACGCGCTAGCACCAAGAAGAGCGCCAGCACCACGCGGCAGCGCCACATTGTAGTTCCCACTTAAAGGAACTTCTGCGATTGAATTAAAAGTGATAATTTTTATATGATTTTTTTTAATGTTCAGCAAAATTGTTATATATCAGTCTTATTTAAATAATTTTAATGAAATAATATTATACATACCATAAACTGTTGGATTCATTATGCCGTGTTCAGAGTGTTAAAGTGCTAATTTTGCTATGTGCACAGTGTTAAATTGCAACTTTCGGTCAAATTTAAAAAATATCAATAACAGCTGTTAAATTAAAAACATTCATAAAAGAAACTGCCAACAGAATTCCCGACCTTTACTAAAACTTTTGTTTGATCGGAGTTTATTTAATTTTAAAGTAAAATTTACTTAATTTTTCAGTAAAATCTTGAATTTGGAGAGATTTCTGTTAATGAAATTTAATTCAGAACTATCTCTTTCGGAAAAAAATGTATGGTACTGCCATCTAATGAACCGAAAGAGAAAAATACCGAAAATTAGCTTTTTATTAACTTAATTTTCAGAAAATATGCATTCGTAAAGTTCTCAAATGAATTTTGTTGCAATAATTTTTTTTATTTTTAATGTTTTTTATGTTTTTAAATATAAAATAATAAACATAAATCACCTACTTTGCTATAACAATTCTGCTTATTCATTAGTGCGACAAACAGATGTCACTGATTAGTTCCGAATTTCGGAAACAATTCTAAATTTGAGTGTTGAAGTTGAAGTTGAGCCAACTTTAACTGATGTTCTCTAATTTTGACATGAGATGCAAATACAGAATTATGCAGTGGAATGAACGAGACGAAACATAAAATTAATTCAATTTCTCATTGTGCACGAGGCATTATGCCGGGTTCACAGTGTTAAAGTGCTAATTTTGCTATGTGCACAGTGTTAAATTGCAACTTTCGGACAAATTTAAAAAATGTCAATAACAGCTGTTAAATTAAAAATATTCATAAAAGAAACTGCCAACAGAATTCTCGACCTTTACTAAAACTTTTGTTTGATCGGAGTTTATTTAATTTTAAAGTAAAATTTACTTAATTTTTCAGTAAAGTCTTGAATTTGGAGAGATTTCTGTTAACTGAAATTTAATTCACAACTATCTCTTTCGGAAAAAAATGTATGGTACTGCCATCTAATGACCCGAAAAAGAAAAATACCGAAAATTAGCTTTTTATTAACTAAATTTTCAGAAAATATGCATTCGTAAAGTTCTCAAATGAATTTTGTTGCAAAAACTTTTTTATTTTTAATGTTTTTATGTTTTTAAATATAAAATAATAAACATAAATCACCTACTTTGGTATAACAATTCTGCTTATTCATTAGTGCGACAAACAGATGTCACTGATTAATTCCGAATTTCGGAAATAATCCTAAATTTGAGTGTTGAAGTTGAAGTTGAGCCAACTTTAACTGATGTTCTCTAATTTTGACATGAGATGCAAATACAGAATTATACAGTGGAATGAACGAGACGAAACATAAAAAGACCGTATACTGGCGAAGTTTTTACGTGATAACGTCATTTTTGTGTTATAAGTTTTTTGGAACAAAGGATTAAATGAAGATTACACTTTTAAATTCATAAATCACTGACATATTTCGTTTTATTTAGTTTTTCAGTTTTATTTTTCAGTTTTATTTACACTTTTGTTTACAAACTTTACTGAAACTCAACTTCTAATCTGGGTAATTCTGTTGAGGATAGGACGATGATAGGAGAAATATGAAATGAAACGAAGTATTTCCATTGTGATGTGCCTTGCGAAAGTCAAGTCGATGGTTGTTGCACCGCTGTTTGGTTTGATGAAGTACTCGGTTGTAGAGCAGCTTGAACTGATGCAGGTCTACGCTGTCGTCCGCCATTTTGAATTTTCAAATTTTAACCACAAATTCGTCATTTGAAACCCTTAAAGCCCCCCGATACTGATTTTCAGTCCAATCGGAACACAATTGCCAAAATTAGTCCGCCATTTTGAATTTTCAAATTTTAACCACAAATTTGTCATTTGGAACCCTTAAAGCCCCCCGATACTGATTTTCAGTCCAATCGGAACACAATTGCCAAAATTAGTCCGCCATTTTGAATTTTCAAATTTTAACCACAAATTCGCCATTTGAAATCCTTAAAGCCCCCGATACTGATTTTCGGTACAACCGGAACACAATTGCCAAAATTAGTCCGCCATTTTGAATTTTCAAATTTTAACCACAAATTCGTCATTTGAAACCCTTAAAGCCCCCCGATACTGATTTTCAGTACAATCGGAACACAATTGCCAAAATTAGTCCGCCATTTTGAATTTTCAAATTTAACCACAAATTCGTCATTTGAAATCCTTAAAGCCCCCCGATACTGATTTTCAGTACAATCGGAACACAATTGCCAAAATTAGTCCGCCATTTTGATTTTTCAAATCTTAACCACAAATTCGCCATTTGGAACCCTTAAAGCCTCACCCGTCCGAATTACTCTCGTGTGGAGCACCCCCAATGAGACGCTTTCTTTCTTTTGCTCCGACGCTAAGATCGCGAGCCTCTTTCTCGAATGTTGCGCGAGCATCGTAACGTTACTGGACGTTAGTGGCTTCGTTACAACTTTTCCGTGAATGCCTTCCAACCGCATCGATTTATAAGACGTTATCACGTCAAAATTAATTCAATTTCTCATTGTGCACGAGGCATTATGATAAAAAAATTACTTTCACTTTGCTTTCTTACAGAACTTGTTGAAACTTCGCACACAAATTTCTAACTGATTGAAATAGAATTTGCGTGCGACCTTAACTACAACTTTCAGTTGGAATTTTTCGTTCCTGGAAGGGATATTCCAGGAATTATCACTTTACTTTTGTACATTGGGTATATGTGAAAGAAGTTCAGGACATTTCATTGGTATTCGTAAAAAATTATTTATTTCCGATTTTCAATACCTTTCGTCACACTGTGCGACGTTTCTTAATCATCTATTGTACTTCATGCAATTGCGTATAACATGAAATCAACCAGGCGCGGATCTAGAATTTTATTTTGGGGGGGTCACGGAATTAAAATTGGCGGAAAAAATTTCTACTCCTAAAAACAAAATTAACGAAAAATAAAACGAACAAAACTAACCGAATTTTCTGGTGGATTAAAGGGATACAAATTTTCAAAAAATCGAAAAAAATTTTTTTTACGGATTTTACTAATAGTGGAGTCAGATAAGCATCAAATTTTAGTGAAAAAGGAATTGTTTCCAGTCTCAATTTTTTTTTCAATATGTTAGTTACATCGAATACTAACTCCGCCTTGCTACGGCATGCCGGTCCCAAGCCCGGATAAAGGAGGAGGGTAAAAAGCAATGGAAGCAACAAACGGAAGTTGTACCCCAGGTGGTAAACCTGCAAGCCAGGGAAATCCACCCTCTACGGAGGTCGGCCTCATGGATTCTGGGGGAGGCCATCTATTGCTTATTAAGAACAGGGAGGTGGACGGCTCGCATGTCAACGTAGTCACGCAGGAAAGCGTAGAAGCGGCGGCGAGCGAGCTAGTGAAGCTGAACCTGGAGGCATCCTCAGAGAAGGTGGACAATGCAACGCAGCAATGTGTCAAGAGGTCAGCCGGATCTGGGCCTGCGGCGCAGAAATCCGACTCGGAAAATAGGCTGCAAAAGCAGCTGAAGCAGAAGAGGAAGAGGGAGCGCAGAAGACAGAAGAAGGCCACTTCCTCTGTTGGGGGATCGGCCGAGTCCACTCCGGAGGAGGTGGGACCCGCGAAGAGGTTCAGAGGCGAAAGTCTCTGCACCCCAGCTGTGGGTTCTGTTGACGAAGGAGTGGACAAGGCCAGCAAGAGGAAGGGTGGACAACCTGCCAAACAGGGAGCCAACCCTCCTGTCTCGGGAGTCGTGCGTGCGGAGCCTGGTGTGTGGAATACCTATGCAGGCAAAGCAAGCAATGACCTCCTTATGGGCGTGGCCGACGATGGCAGGGAGGGGGTCTGGGCAAAAAGCAGCTAACCGCCTTTAAAGCGGCCTTGCTTAAGGCACTAGACTCTCTGCCTGACAACGCTGGCGACGTCGGTATTACCGAGGTAGACTTGGAGGACGGGGTCATTGCACTTAGGTGCGTGAACCAAAAATCCAAGGCCTGGCTGTACGAAGCTGTCAGGAAGATGACTGACCTATGGGAAGGAGTCAACCTGAGAGTGAGCGCCTTCACATCCTTAAGGATGTTTGCCCGTTCCCGGTTTGCCGGAGAGCAAGGAAACCATCCTAGCCAGATTGCGTCGTCAAAATGCCTGCGTGACGGACACTTCTAAGTGGAGGGTCAGTCGCATAGGCAGATTTGGTGACATTTTCACCGTATGATGTCCGAAGGAGGAGGCGGAGACGGTCAGGCTTGCAGGGGGGAAACTCAACTGCGGGCTGGAACTTGCCTACGTGCGATTCCAGAAGGACAAGCCGGAGGAAATGGAAGAGTCGGCCGGAAAGGCAGCTGAATGAGGGGACCAGTGCAATGGAATCCTCGTCAGCTGGGCGGGAGGTGGGCCAGTTCCGGCAATTAAAGGTTTGCCAGTTGAATCTACACCACAGCAGAGCAGCATCAGCAATGATGACCAGTGGCGTGGCGTGCTTTGAATTGTAGGGGATGCAATCTGGCAAAATTTGTATGGAAAAACTCCGTTCCGCGGATGCACGTTATATATTCAAAAGGAGTATTAAGATTATCTATATTATCATGAATACATAAAATAAGTCTTCCATTGAAATTGCAGCAAGTGTGAGCTACTTTTGGAAGTTTTTGCTTTAAAAACAAGTCGAGAATAGCGGTTCGTTTAGTTGAGTGAATAAAGAAATTTGAGAAACATGTGATTGACTTCGGCACTCACGAATCTTGTCCCATGATTTCGATAAAACAAAATTTAAGCGATGGGCAAAGCAGTGTACAAGAAGAGCATTTGGAAGTTTCTTTAACTCTAACTTCACCTGCCTTAACTGAAGCTCCGTCATAGCAATTGTAACTTGGAACCACATGCGAAATTCTGCATAACATGAACTATATGTTCATGCAAACGAGCTGCTCTTCTATCATCGGAAATATTTTTAAAACTAATGAATGTTTCTTTCATGTCACCAGAGGAAGAAATGTATCTCAGAGTGTTTGACAACATAGATCGACAGGAAATATCCGTGGTTTCATCACAAATAATTTCGAAAAACTCAGAAATTTGGATTTCAGAAGTAATTTTAATTTTTAGTAAGAGTGCAGGAAATAGCCATTATTAAATCATTTTGAATATTGTTTGATAATCCAGAAAATACTGAGGCTGATTTTTAAGTTCTGGATTATGTTTGGCCAAAAGTGAAATTAATTCATCATAATTTTCCCGATTAATAGAATCTTGGCCCTCGCGGTGTCCGCGAAAGGCTTGCTACTGACATGCCAAGTGGCAAACATCTATACAAATTTTAATAATTTTCCGGATCTTTTTAACTAACTCATTTGTTCTCATAATTGAGGATTTATAATTAGTGTCTACTAGATTTTCAATCCTTTGTCTTGTACCGAATTTAGAAAGAGCTAAAACCGATTTTAAATGCTTGAACGGCTTTATGAAAATTATTTAAATCATTAAATCCCGAAGACCGCCAAACGTTCTTTTCATTGGAAAATAAAATGCAAGGCCAACAAAAATTTGTTTGTTTATTTGTAAGCCAATTCGCGCTATTGTATAATTTAATAGAAAAATGCCTAGTGCATGTTTTACTCTCACTTAAAATATGTAATATTGGTTTCGGTCTACCATTTTCAATTATGGATTTCTTTTCCATTAATGAACGCGAGCCAAAGGATTGCTGCAAAAAATAGTCCATTATGCAAAAATGCTAACCATAAATATCACCCATGATATTTAATAAAGTAAAAAAAAATAAAAAAAAACTAACATAAATAATATATAATTATTTTTCAATTTATCCAATTTTATTTTC
This sequence comes from Thereva nobilitata, assembly GCA_963855945.1. Classification (NCBI taxonomy): domain Eukaryota; kingdom Metazoa; phylum Arthropoda; class Insecta; order Diptera; family Therevidae; genus Thereva; species Thereva nobilitata. The sequence goes on from OY979696.1 coordinate 147,406,359, forward strand.
AAACTTACTTTTTAAAACTACTTGCATTATTTTTAACTCACAAAACAAATCGCACCAACTAAATTGCAGGCATAACAATTTTTTATTTATGTGAATTAATTAATTAATTATTCTAAAAATACTGCTTTTTACTATTTTCTACAATTAAGTCATTAATTTCAAACCACATTGTACAAAACCATTTCCAATTAGATTGCACATAGAATTGAATTCCCTCCAAACTTATAAGAAAATTTCTCTCCGCTCTCACCCAACAAAAAATATATTCAAAACTTCGTATGGATGCAAAATCTGAATTGCTTCCCTTGGATCTGGTCACAGGAAGAAACGTTCGTTGTGTCTTCCCATCTCCACTTCCCTCTTCATCCACAAACTCGCACCGGGGTGCGTTCCAACGAACAGTCAAGGGAAGCAATTCAAATTCTGCTTCTCGAAGTCCGCTGGCATGTTTTTTTGCGTTTTCGTATACGAATTCAGAGAGAAGGACAGAACTTTCGCTCATGGACATATTATTTTGATATTAACAGTAGAGGCTAGAAAAAGCTGCAATAATACAAAGTTAATCTCAGAATGATAAAATAAAAAAGGAAAGTTTTGTAAAAGAAAAGAATAATTTATTGATAAAATTTGAATTTTTATTTCTATTTCCTAAGAAATTGTAAGGGATGCAATGCATCCCTTGCTTCCAAAGACGCCACGCCACTGATGATGACGCGAGGCTTCGGTGAGTTGAAGCTGGATATTGCTCTCATACAGGAACCCTGGATCTACAAGGGTAAGATTAGGGGACTATCTGGGAGCTTTGACACTCTGTACGTTCCCAATGCGAATGAAAGAGTAAGGACGTGTGTGCTGGTGAAACACGGAGTGCAGGTGGTCTTACTGCCGCACTTGTGTACACCAGATCTCACAGCAGTACGCGTAGGTACTGGAAGTGGGGCTTTCATTCTAGCCTCAGCCTACCTTCCGTACGATTCGCCAGATCCTCCGCCCACCAGGGAGCTGGAAACTCTGGTTATTACCTGTGGCGAAAAAGGCACAGGGTTAATACTTGGTTGCGACGCAAACGCACACAACACGGTGTGGGGAAGCACCAACGACAACCACAGAGGAGAGGCTTTGCTCGAATTCAACGGGATGCAACAATCTGGTTATTGCAAATAGAGGGGCAGACCCAACCTTCGTTGATGCTAGACGAAGGGAAGCCATTGATATAACTCTATGCAGCAACCGAATGCTGACAAGACTGACCAACTGGGAGGTGATGGATCGGGCGACTATGTCAGATCACAGAGCCATCTCTTTTGAGATAGCGTACGGAACCCCGGGCAGGGGAGACGGAACTAGAACCACGAGAATTCCCCGCAACACGGACAGGTCTAGATACACTGAAATGTTGCGCACGAATCTCGGGGAGAGCGTGCCAAGGGTACCAAAAACCACAAGAGAAGCAGAGTCTCAGTTGCATATCCTGCAGACAGCGATAGAGAACGCTTTTCGAGTGGCGTGCCCTCTTACGTCAGTGGATGACCATGATCCCACACCCTGGTGGTGTAGGGAACTGGAGAAACTGAAGAAAGAGGTCAGAAGGGCTTTCAACCAAGCGATGAGGTGCAATGACCCGGTTGCCTGGGAGAATTATAAAGCCAAGAAAAGAGAAATGAAGCAAACTCTGCGACGACGAAAAAGGGAGTCGTGGAGGGACTTCTGCTCGAGCATGGAGAGCATATCTGAGGCCAGCAGACTTCAGAAAATGATCTCCAGGGACCCGGTCTCCAAAGTCGAACTCGTTCGTGACTCGTCGGGGAGGATGGCGGAGACGCTGGAGGAAACCAACAAGATCCTGATGGAAGTTCACTTTCCTGGCAGCTACGTCTCCGGTAAATCTTGGGTTATTCGTAACAGAATGACTACAAGGATGAACCGAGAGGAGGCTAACGGGTTGGTGACAGAGGATGGGGTGAGACGTGCAATAGACACATTCTCTCCCTTCAAGACATCGGGTCGTAACGGAATATTCCCTGCGCTGCTCCAATGGGGCAAAGAAATCATTGCACCCAGGCTTAGGGGAATATTCGTTACCTGTCTAGCAACAAGATACATTCCGGCGGTGTGGAGGGAAACCAAAGTGGTATTTCTCCCTAAGCCAGGTAAGAAGGACTACACCGAGGCGAAGTCCTCCAGGCCGGTCAGCCTAACATCCTTTCTGTTGAAAACAATGGAAAGAGGGGTGGCAGACCACCTGGAGAGTACTATGCTAAGGAGGCACCCTTTAAGTAGAAGCCAGCACGCTTACCAGGCTGGCAGATCTACAGAAACGGCACTTCACCAATTGGTGCGAGTAGCCGAGGGGAACTGTATACCGGAGGCATAGCGATGGCTGTAATTATGGACATCGAAGGTGCCCTCGACAAGATACAGTTCAGCAAACTTAAAGATGCTCTGGAGAGGCGCGAGGTCAGCCCCATGATTGTAAGGTGGGTGGACAACATGCTGAAAAACAGAGCAGTAAGGATTCAGACGAGACTCGCGGCTTCGAGGGAGGGTCAGCAAGGGATGCCCACAGGGCGGGGTCTTATCACCCCTCCTGTGGAACATCACTGTGGACACTCTGCTCAGGCGGATAGAGGAAATGGGCGTGCATACCATTGGGTATGCAGATGATGTAGCGATTGTGGCACGCGGCAAGTTTTTGAGCACTACTGCAGATATCATGAGGAATGCACTCCAAGTGGTTGAGCAGTGGTGTACGGATCAAGGCCTCACCATAAACGCCAACAAGACAGACGCTATAATCTTCACTAGGAAGATTAAAGATCTGGATTTTCAGCCCCTCATGCTTTTTGGATCGGAGATCAAGGTGTCTGGGAAGGTCAAGTATCTGGGTGTATACTTGGATTCACGACTAACCTGGAAATATCACGTTGAGGAGAAGATCAAGAAGGCGAAAAGGGTGCTTCACCAGTGCAGAAGAGTATGTGGACTAAGGTGGCTGTATCTCACCAAGGTTAGCATACTGGACATATACCATGATGGTGAGACCCATCATAACATATGCCTCGGTGATCTGGTGGACTAAAGTCACACAGAAAACCGTCAAGAGGCATTTGGACAAGGTGCAAAGAATGGCCTGCGTGGGTGTGAGCGGTGCTTTCCGCACCACACCCGCCGCGGCATTGGAGGCGCTGTTAGGTCTGCTGCCGTTAGATCTCCAGGTGGTGAAGACTGCGGCGGCCTCAGCGATCCGGATGAGACGGGATGCCGTATGGCAGACGTCAGGAGCCTTATATGGGCACATGAAGATCCTAGATCGTATCAAAGGGATTAGGGAGCTCATGATGCCCATGGAAGGGATCACAAAAATGAGGGTGACCGAAAGGTATCACAAAACCCTCATAGGAAATGGAACGCTTCCGGAAGGGAGGCGGGAAGACATATATATCTTCACTGATGGATCCATGATTGACGGCAGAGCAGGTGCGGGAGTCTTCTCAGAGGACTTAAACCTAACCTGCTCGCTGGCTTTGGGGAATTACACCTCAGTTTACCAGGCGGAGATGCTTGCTCTGCTGTACGCGCTGGATCACATAAATGATGGTCAGGTGCAGGGAAGGAGCATCCTCATAGCGCTGGACAATCAGGCTGTGATTAAGCGCATGAATCAGACAGAGATAAATGCGTCTCTGGCTTTGGAATGTGTCCAAAAACTGAACAGGTGTGCGAAACAAAACAACGTGACGCTAGCTTGGGTTAGAGGACATTCAGGCATCGATGGGAACGAAAAGGCTGACAACCTGGCAAAACAGGGGTCAACATCTGAATTCTGGGGACCGGAGCCATACTCTGCCATTGGCAGAGGGTTGGTAAGGAACCGCATCGGGAAATGGGTCGCTGAAGAACACCGGAGACGGTGGGACGCTATGACCACGTGCAGGCAGGCTAAGATGGTGCTTACTTTGCCGATTGCCGCAACCAGAAGAAGGATCCTGCATATGCAAAGGAGAACCATCAGATGGTTGGTGGCACTGATTACAGGACACGGATGTTTCAGGTATCACCTAAAAAGAATGGGAATTCTGGAGGACGACACCTGTCGGATGTGCCTGGAGGAACCCGAGACGGCCACACACATAGTGTGTCACTGTCCGGCGCTGGCGAGAAAAAGGGCTGCCATAACTGGACTCCATTGGATGAAGGACATGACGCAGATTCCCTTCAATCAGCTGCTCGCGATAACTAGGGGAGTCGAAGCAAGGGAGCAATGGGACAACCCACTGCAACCCCGATAAGATGACTCTAGGTAGAGGGACGAAAAGGGACCCGCAAACAGTGGTCTGATTCGATATCCCTCGAAAATCTATATATATATATACATCGAATACTATACGAAATGGACATTTTCTCTTGCAACCCCGCTACGTAAATTATAAGCCGTTTTCTGAAAAATCTACCATTTTGGTCGTTCTTTCTAAATATAGATGATAATTTATCGGTATGTGTAGGTCCAAAGAACCCGAAAAAAATGTAGGCTGTTCATTATGATATTACCTATCAGCGCTTACAAAATGAAATTTTAATCTGCACACATAACCTTAAAGATAATTGAAAACTGAAGAAACTGCTAAATTTTGGTTATTTGGTTACAACTTCGGATGTTTTAAGTAAAAATTGATGAAATTTTCAGAAATTATACTTTATAATGTGTTAAAATATCTAAACAAGCTCAAAAATTAACCTCAAATCTGAAAATTGATTGGCCAATAACTTTTGTGCATTGCATAGTATGATATTCCTTTTTAATTTAAGTGTAGGTTTTTTTATGCACTTTATGATGGTGAACAAGAGTGTTTAAACTTGAAAAAAGTGGAAAAAATCGAATCGAAAATCGTGAATTTTTGTATTTTTTCGTCAATTTTCTTCAAAAATTCTACTTTTTTTTGATAAAACTCTTTTTGTTTGTATTGACAAAAAAAATTCGTTTTATCAAAAAAAAGGTGGAATTTTTGAAGAAAATTGACGAAAAATTACACGGTACACTTTTAGCAGATTCACCGTGTCTAGAAACCAGGGCTGCGGACTCGGAGTCGGAAGGAATTTTCTAGTTACTGGAGTCGGAGTCGGAAAAACAATCAAAAAACTTGTCGACTCCGACTCCTTTTACAAATTACATATTGCAATTGTTTGCTTTTGTTTTCTACTAGGAAAAAAGCCATACATTTTTCTTATAACAATTTTCAAATTTTTATTTGATCATAACACAGTCACAAATTATAAAAATTATTATTTATTGATTGAAGTACAAATTTCAAAATGAACTACACATAATTTGGGTAATGGCCCGTCCACACGACATTTATAAGCATGTTTGCGCCTTCAACTTGCTTTTATATGGGTTTTTTACGACCTCAAAAAGTACGGGCCTTCTTTTGCAGAGTCGGGAATTTTTAGCCGTGTCGTGTGGACGCATTTCATACGTCACGCGTCCCTTTCTAGGACGTGCGTTTGATTACGTCATTTTGCTTGACCGTGCAAAATTACATAAATTTCATATGGGGAAAAAGCACGTTCTAGGCATGTTTGTGTCGTTTGGACGCGCCATAACTCATTGTGGTTAGGACTTAATGCGGATCAACTAAAAAATTTATTTTAAAAAATTATGGAAATTCCGGAATAAAGAAAGATGAAAGTATTAAAAGAATACGCTACAAAATAAAACTAGTTCTTCTTTGTTCTTCGTTACAAATTTTAAATATTTTCCGTTATACTATATATAGGAGTAGCACTCGGAGTCGGAGTCACACTCGGAAATTTAAAGCCATTGGAGTCGGAGTCGCCAATTTTTTGGGACGACTCCGCAGCCCTGGTAGAAACACCGTATTTTTACCCTTGCAACACGGTAACTCTCGATTTACATATGGAGACACTGCACCCGACTCCCCCTATTCTATCCTATCTCTCTCGACATGACATGACATGACGGACTAGTAGTACAAAGGGCTTGATCATGGTTGGCGCTTGAAGTGAGAAATGACGCGGCGACTGTAAAACGGAATCATAGTTTTCGAAAAACTGACATTTGTCGGGAAAGCCGCCTTCAGGAGCATCACAGTTGACGTTTGAAAAGACAAAGCTGCGTTTTTCACTGTCAAGTGACTAGATTGAAAAAATATTTTTTAAATAGATTGAATAAATAATATAATTTTATAAACTTTTTAATCATCAGAAATGTCTAAAAACTTTCAAGCGACAGCAATGATAAGGTTTTGCCGAAAACTGTCATGTCGCTGCATTCGCCAATTACGGTAGGAAAAATGAGAACGATAAACGGCGCTGTCATTTTTTCAACACGCCAAGCATGATAAGGCCCAAAGGCTGACACCTGAGCTTACACTATCAGATAAAAAAAGGGTCGTTTTTTTGAATTTGCCAAAAAGTTGGGTCGGTTTTGGTCGTTTGCTTATGTTTTGTTTTTGTTTTTTTAGTTGGGTCAATTTTGTTTTTTAAACAGTGAGTGCTTTTGGGGGGTCATGACCCCCGTGACCCCCCCCCCCTTAAATCCGCGCCTGAAATCAACGGGAGTGTTAAATAACGAATTCCGGCGGATTTCTCCCAATTCTTCACGGAATTGACACCATTACGTTGTCAACTACGCCAGGAAATTGAGTTAACCCCTATGCTGATTTCGCCGTATCCAATTCCGTAGCGGAGTTGGGTTAAACGAGAATGTTTTGAATAGACATCTCCTTTTTCTCAGTGCACGCTTCTCAGTTTGATGTCTTGTGCTCCTAAATGTTGCATTGTTTTTTAAAGTAAAACTTCTTTAGGCGCGCCTAGCCGAAAAAATTTCTATGGCAGTGAATTGGTTTCATTGGGCATATTCACACATTGCCATAACTGTGGTGAGTAAAATCGGTTTTATTCAACTCCTAGCAACTCACACGGGGCGTAAATTATGGATAGTAAATTTGAATGCTATACAGGAACATTTAAATGTATTGCAGATGAAATTTACTAGAGAAAAACAGAGCTAAAGAATGCAAGAGATAGAAGTAACTTTTTATATGCGTTTGGTTTTGCGTGAAAAATTGTTTCGTTAAGTTCTTCCGCTCCCTTCCCTCTCTCATCTATAAAACCGGTTTTAGGCGCCATGAATATGCACTGTGTAAATAGGCCTATTCGCAATCACGCTCACACACAATGAAAAATCGTTAGATTTTTCGGGTACGGTAATGGGAAGGACGGGGCACCAGAGGCGAGGAAACTCGACGCTGTGTGTGCAATACTTTATATACGGCAGAGTGTGCATGCATACATTTTCTGGCATATGTTTGGTACTTGGTCGCCGGTCGCCCAGACTGTACGGATACAAATTCCCCATTAGTGGTGAATTATTTCAGATTTTTCTTGTGGCTGTGCTTAGAATACCAAAGGGGTGTGGTCAATTAAATACGTGAGGTGTTTTTGTTTTGAATTGACACCGACCTCCCCTTTGGTGAGATGTGCTGGAAATTATAAATTTTAAAATTACTAATTTTTGTAACTAGCAACAAATCGACGCGACGAATCGTTTATGCGTTATAGTCTTATAGTCCATTCAAAACGCGGGCCGGGGGTGAGGCTGTCAAAACATAACACCGTTATGAAAATCGTTCCTTCTATGTTTTTTGGGTCGCTGAAATCAGGGTCCCGCAGCCCTAAAATTTGGTCGTCACACTCAAAAACCAATTAAATACGCTTTTTTTCTATATGTATTTACGAAGGTGGTTGATTTATACCAAATCAAGCCAAATTTTATGATAAGGGATAATACTAAAGGGTTAAAACCACCCCTACGACTAACAATATAAAAATTTGTAAAAAATAGTTTTTCCACCTTTATGCTTCAAATTCGATTGAATGCATATTGTCAGGCAAAAATTATTTATTTCAACTCTTAAGGGGTTAAAACTACCCCTACAATTTAAAAAATCAACTTTAAATAAAAAAATATGAGTGTACTTAAGGCTGCGTCTCCACAGGACATATTTTATGTTAAGACATCTGTCAAATTTATGTCTGGCTGTCAGATTGATTTTTTAGTGTGGGCTAAAAATGTCTTGACATTACATTTTTTTAAAGCTTTCATAGGAAGAGGTTCAATGAATAAAAATAAAAATATTAATGCTTTGAAATTATTACAATCATTAGAAATGACAGAAGCTATTCTTTTATAATGTGGGCTTTTAAAATTCCACAAACACTCATAGCTTTTGAAAAAAATTTTAAATTTCAGGACGTCCTTCTTCCGAAGTTTAAAGTCCGCCATTTTACTTTGAAAATGTGCAAACATATGTCTGGACATAAATGGCTAAACATTTCGGCAAGACATATGTCTTGACACTTAAAATTTTAAGACATAAGGGGTCTCCACAGGACATTTTGTAGACATAACATCTGTCTTAACATGAAAAATGTCTAGTGGAGACCCTGGATAAGACCACACTTTAGAAGTAAAACATTTTTGCCCAACAAATACCGCAATTATTAAAATATTAACCAGCCAGTAATATGCAATAGATATAGTGGAAGGTCTGTCGGATAAATAGTACGCTTTCAGAAAAGTTACGACAGATGCAGAAAGTATAGTGACGAGCCTACTGAGGGACTTGATACAAGTAGGTACAATTTGAAGGGCCTCTCTTCGGCTTCGATTACATTCGCGCGAAGTCCCGAATAGCTAATCTGGTTCCATTACACAAACCATTCTTAAAAGAAAGGTTTCGTAGTTACAAAACTAATCAACCTTTTCTTATGTTTTCTATTCTTTCTTGTTGTGACGTCACTCGTAGCCGGCTTTTTTTGCTTTTTACGTTTTGACCATATGAAATCCGTGAGTTAATTTAAATTTTTTGGAAAATTTAAATATATCGGAGGAAATTGTTGAAGCATCAATGAATTCCACTTGCCAGGTCATTTCCAGTTCCCAATTCGAGGAATTGCAGGAAGATGCACTGGGCAATTTTGCTGGATATACATATTATTGAAGGCCTAAGTAAGTTAAATACGCTAGGACCAACACTAAAGCCCCATATAAAATATATGAATTAGATCACGACACAGAGCGCCACGACACACCACAACACAATAGTGTAATTCCGTCGTAGGTGACGGCGGCAGCAACTGAGAAATTCCGATCCAAGAAGATCAAGATACCATGGATCCGCCCCCACCGTGATAACAAATATTAACCGCGCCGTTATCGCGAGCTGAGAATTTGACGCAAGAAAAGTTTTATCAGTCAGCTTTACTCAGTTGCTGCCGACACAGGAAATCGCTCTCGAGTTAAAACGAATTCCGTTCCTTAAGACTCTGATAAAATCCACGTGGCCAAATAGGCACATAACTCCACACTGGTGACGCCGCCAACCGCGCAGGTTGTTGTGTTTTATAAAAGAAGTGGGTGTGTGTACTTATGTACGCGCATTAGAAGTTATACTTCTTTGGCGTGATTTAAGACTAATTTTTAATTTGCATGCAACTAATTTATTGGATTTTTTATTATTTGCGTGCGTTGGCAGGTGGAAGCATCATGATGCCGTCACGCTCCAGCCTATCGGTTATACAAGATTCTAATCCTAACTAAAATCACCTACTAGTCAACCCATTTTCCGGCACAGAGAGGCCTTTTCAGCAATGCTTCGCCAGCTGGATCTCTTCCTTTTGGTTTTTTCGCGCCTTACTTTCTGATGGAGCATATTTAGCGTCTCCTCCACTTTATTCCTTACAACACCCGATGTCACCATCTAGTCTATGATGTTCTCTACTCTTAGTCGTGCCTGAGCTGTTGCCTGCAGCGCAGCAGTTCGCTCGGCTAATATCGGGCATTTCAATAGTACATGCTCTGTGTCTTCTATCACGTTTAGGAATGCCGGGGACAGCCAAGACATCTTGTCCGAACCGATGGAGGTATGCTCTGGAACACAAATGTCCACTCAAGGACTGTGCGAGGTCGTAACTTATCTCTCCATGCTCTCCCGTGACCCATCCCTCCACATTTGTTATGAGCCCGTGGGTTCATCGACCTTGAGTAGATTTACTCCACCTCCTTTCGACTACTGAAATAAATGTCCCTTCTAAATTATGTACACTTCCCTAGCTTCTTCTTCTAATAGTTACTCAATTGAATTGAGCGGCTTTTGGTAACTGAAATATGATACGAAGAGCATTTGAAATATTTTTTTGGTGGACTTGGAAACACATTTTTCTAGACAAGTTGTTCTTATTTATACAGGTTATACAGGTTTTTATGCGCCCCATGTTTTTATTTTAGTCTGTTAAAAGTCCCAGAATATTACTTAATTCTCTGACGCAGCGACACAAATTGCCCCTTGGCAAACGACATGAGAAGACAGCACTCCTACTATTCCAGAAGGTCCATGTTTGTGTTCTAATTATTTTCTAGTTTTTGGTACAGCAGATTTAAAATAAAACCATTTAACTTAAAAGTTTTTTTACCTATTTTTATTATATTCTTTTTAGTCTTAATTTTTGGAATTTACTTTTTACAAAATTCTTGTGAAGTGATTTGTTATCATACCATATTTCCAGCGCCATTTTGAATTTTCTAATTTTGACAACAAATTTATTATTTCCGACCTTAAACACCCCAAAATAGCAATTTTCAGTGAAATCGAATCGTAATTACCAAAATCGTATTGCCATATTGGCGCCGCCATTTTGATTTTTTTTAAATTTTTCCCACAGACTCGTCATTTGTGACCTTAAAACTCCCCGATACCGATTTTCAATGGATTCGGAACACATTTGGAAAATGCATCCGCCATTTTGAATTTTCTAATTTTGACTACAGAATCGTCATTTGTGGCCCTAAAACCCTCCCGATACCGATTTTCAATGGATTCAGAACACATTTGCAAAATTCACCCGCCATATTGGCGCCGCCATTTTGAATTTTCAAAATTTGACCACAGAATCGTCATTTGTGGCACTAAAAACCCCCCGATACCGATTTTTAATGGATTCAGAACACATTTCCAGAATTCATCAGCCATATTGGCGCCACGATTTTGAATTTTCAAATTTTGACCACAGAATCGTCATTTGGTACCCTAAAACCACCCCGATACCGATTTTCCATGGAATCGGAACACAATTGAAAAATTCGTCCGCCATGTTGGAACCGCCATCTTGATTTTTTTTACAAAATTGTCAGGTTGCACTGACACGTTAGCTCAATGTGTGTGCAAAGTTTCATAAGAATCGGTTTAGTAGAAGTAGTTGAAAAAGCTGTCGCAAGATTTGAACCAAACAAATATACGAGGTCAAGCTAAATAAAACTAATAATATCTTGTTCATTGTTTTATTTTCCCAAATAATAACAGTAAGTATTTTGTGTTATATATTCAAACTAATTTCTGATTGAGTAATTCTATTAAGTTTTAACCATTCAAAATCATTAGTTATACTGCGTTTACATCGCCTCGAAAACAAGTGTTTTCGTGAACTCGTTTACGAAAAACGAGTGAAGTGGTTACAACGCCTTCTGCTTGTTTTCGGTTGACAGTCCAGATGGCATTGGAAGAGTTTATGGTGATATGTTTTATTAAAAACAAACTACCTAATAGTGAGAAAATAGTATCGCAAAGATGTCTATTTAATAAATTGTTAATAAAGAAGAGAAAATTGGCAAAAAATTTTTATTAAATAATAAAAATGACAAAATTAAAATAACAAATGTCAGTTAAATAGAAAATTACATGCGTATAACAAGTGCTGAACGCTGAATTGGGTTCTTGTCCACACTTTTCTTGTTTTCGTGGTCGTTTTTATTGAAAACAGGTTCCCAAGTTGTTTTCGATTTGTACGGGAAAACACTTATTTTCGTTTGCGTTTTTGCCCAAAACGCGATTTTTTGACGAAAACACGTGTTTTTGAGGCGATGTAAACGCCGTATAAAACAGAAAATAATTATCGCTTGTTATTGTTCAGTTGCCGTATAGCTTTATTATTATCTTGGCCAGTTTCGCACGGCCCGACAAACAAGAAAAATCTTCTGAAAACGTCAGCTCGTGTAAAACTGGCCCTTAGAAACTCGCGCATAGGTGATGAATAGAACACGGATCGGAATTCCCTCCATAGCCTCGTGACAGAACCCCACACCCAGCAACTATTCCTACGCCCACAAAAAAACCCAAACTTACGCTTAGCTGATGAATCGAACATGAAATATATTTCCCTCCATAGCCTCAGGATAAAAACCCCCTCACCCATCGACAGACATTGGCTACGAATTTTCATATACATATAATAATCCCAATCTGTACATAGCTAAAGAATGGGAGTTGAAATGCTTGCCATCCATACCCCTTCGGCTATATTCTCCGTTGCGTCTCGCGTTGCGTCACCGATTCCTAAAAATTCACTCTCATAATATTTTCAAAACGCGCCTAAAGAAGTGTAACTTCAATAAAAACTAGCCCGCAGCTAGCCTGCATCAGGTACGCTTACGCACGCATAGCGAACAAATGCGGACGGCAAATTTTTACTTGGGTTATTGTTAAATATATGTTAAATATATTGTACTAGTTTACAATTTCCTGGAGCAGCCCTAAGGCATTAACTCCTATGGAGCAGCTATACAAGCGTTTACTCCGAATTATAATGGAGCAGCTCAAAAGCCTAACTCCTGAGTTATTTTAGGGAAGTCTTGGCTTCCCACTCAAACGTCTGTTTATCAACGACTGAATTTTAATTAATCAATTTATTTATACAAAATTATCTTATACATCTATTCTATTCTAAGTATAATTGTCATTATTCCCACTTTAGGTAAATTGCCATGGGTCAGTAATTTGTACGCACCGGGCCTCAAGAATTTCATGCACCCGTCTGACCCTATTTTAGGGATGGACGATATGCATCGATGTATCGAAAACACTCGATGTATTAACAAGATGCATCGAACTGAACCGATGTTTTATTGATTCTTCGATATATTCGATGCATCGATGTTTTTTATCCGATGCATCGAATGGGAATATGCTTTGACTTTGTTCAGTATTCATATACGCGAGTCGAAAATTTAACTCAAGCTCAACTCAACTTTTCAAGGTATACGTGGTAACTGCTAAAGCATAGTTTCTCAATCTGGGGGTCGCCATTAGATATAAGGGGGGTCGAAATCTGTCCAAAAAAATCATATATTTTATAAAATCGAAGAATTTAGCCATGATTTTCCGGTAACTCAATTTTACGACAGATGTTGACGGAAGAAGATGAAGCTCGATTAAACATGTTTGTTTTCTTGCTGTCTCCATCAGACTCAATTTTTGGTTTCTTACCGAGTAAATCGCTAAAATACTTGGAGTTTTATCTTTCAAGCAATATTATAGCGTTTCAGCTCCGGATTAGCCTTAGCTTGAGATACAATTCACTTCATTCGTATCCCACTAAGCATGGTATTTTCACGAAAAAATGCAATTTGAGACATATTTTGCTTATATGGTCAGCCCGACGTAACCTTGAAGGAACACCTCAAACAAGGTAAGCATCGCTTTGGTGAGTCTGGTTTGGGTGGTCTGGATACCTCCAAGGCTTCTGTTGGGATTGGCACCCAGCTCTATTTCCTAAACTCCAAGCTATTGGTGTTGACTCAGTTCTGAAGAAGTGGATTTTTCCAGCCGTTCAATCAAGGTAGTGTTGAATGTCGTCAAATCTTAGGCCCGTATCATCTCTGGCGGTGTCCCAAGGGTAAATTTTGTCATACGCCCCATCTTCATAAATGATCTACCTTCCGTCCCTTCCAACCCAATTCGCAGCTTCGCTGATGACGGTACGCTGAGTTACTATACCACTTCGATAATGCAAGACAAGCACATGTCAAAACCTTTGCTGACGATCGCGGACTTATGTCAAACTCAATCAACAGGGACTTTGAACACATCTTCGATGGGGCCACCAGAATCGTCTTTTTTCGGATAAAACCTGCAACACGTATGGTATAGAACTAATGCCTAACCCACCCCTTTCCATCTTAGGGGTGGCATTAGCCAAGGACCTACGATTGTATGACTGCATATTCCAAACCGCCAAACAAGCGATTTCTTAAGAGGTGCAAGTTCCTCCTCCAGCGGTCGCAAAATTATTTACTTCATTTTCTGTCTTTTCAGGGGGTCGCGACACTAAAAAGGTTGAAAAACGATGTGCTAGAGTATCACGCATAAAGCTGGATACAGAATTGAGCGGTCATAATGCCAAATGATACAAAATGGTAAAGCGTGCATTCCGTTCAACATAATCAGGTTGCAAGGGCTGATGTACTTTCATGATCGCTCAATTCTGTTTCCAGCTTAAGTTGGAAGGTGCGGGGGAACTGTATTGCAAATACATTCACGGATTTCTTGCCACGGTCACTGTCGTAAACATGCATGAGCATGTTCATATGTCGTAAGTTTGTTGAACTGTAAGATCTGTAACTGCATAAACTTTCATATTTGCGTATTTTTTAGACATAAAGTTTATGGTAATTTTGAATGAAGTTTGTGGGTACAAAACATCGATGTATTTTGCAATACATCGTCGTAACATCGATGCCACAGAACATTGCATCGAAAAAAACATCGATGTATTTTCTTAATGTCCACCCCTACCCTATTTACATTTTTACTAAAACGGGGAAAAGTTGCATGAATTTATTAAAATAAAAGCTCGCGCGTGTGACTCGTTAAAGAATTTACATAAGGTGGAAAAATATGATTTTGGAAATATGGAAATGTATTATGGGAAAGAGTGTATCACACCTTCCCCCTCAAAGAAAAAAAATGTTATATATTTTTTTTGGGTATGTTCTACATACATCTGTTACTTTACTTATGAATTTATAGTTAATTATAGCTACTTTTATTTCAGTATTTATATTATTTATTTTTTTTTTGATGTCTAAATATGATTTAGGTATATATGTATAGCTAATTATAAATTGCAATATATTTTAAATGTACCTTTATCTTTTAATTTTCCTTAACTTCTTGTGTACTGTCATTAACTTTTTATTTTTATCCTCGTTAGTACAGTTTACTTTATCTATTGACTTAACTTTGTAAGGTCCGCTGAATAGAGGGTCTAGCTTTCTTCTATTTTGTCACCTACTTTTAGCAATATCGGCCTGCAATCAAGATCACTGGCTTGTTTTCTATGTCCTTTAGACGATTCCAGGTGCTGTTTTGCTTTAATTATTGCTTGCTGCAGTCTGAATTTAATTTCTTTACTATATAAATCATAATTGTAAATTGGATCTGGATGCGTCATGATGAGTTCTGAAGGTAATGTCACCTTTTTAGCGAATACTAGTTCAAACGGCGTATTAGTCCATGGAAATGGTACTTTTGAATTGCAAAAATGCAGGACAAGGTTTTTTTTGGGTTGTGTGGGGGGTCGGTGTAAGCTTAAATTTGAGTTTTCGGGCTCGGCCCCCCCCCATTTGGCTGCCATCTTGGAAAAGGTGTGCAATTTGTAAAGAGGTTTTTTGTTTAGAATTAAATTATCTACATTTTATTATATATGCTTTTTTGTCGTAAATTGAATAATTAAGAAGTTATAAGCCTTAGAATACAAAAATTAGTCACAATATTTTCTTTTAAGGGCTATAACTTTTTTTCCTTCAATTTTCACAAAAAAAACAACACGTTTTTTCAGAGGGTTTCATAACGAATAATTTTCGTTCATTGTTTTTTTAATTTCATTCACTACGAAGGGTTTTACAGCGCTCCGAAGGTATCAAAGTGACAAATTTTCTGAATAATTGTTTTACGATTTTACCTTCTCCTCTCCCTAGAAATTCTCAATAACAGGAAGCAAGTAATAATAATGAATGAATCACTTTACATTCTAAGGAATGCCGATGTTTGAGTCATGCAAAAAATTGTTTAACAGTTTATTGCGGTTTTTTATTATTGTTTTGGTATGTTTTACAAGGTACGAGATGGTTTAAAATGAAATTCTTTGAATAATAACATGTATTAGTTCCTTCAATTTTTTTTAAATAATTTGTGTTAGGGCTGCACAAAAAAGGGAAAAGGGTAACAGATTTGTCACATACGAAACAGTTATTCATAATGAAGCAGCACAACATACACTTTTATAAACTTTTAAACCACAACCAAACTGTAATGAACACTTGAAAATTATAGTAATAACTTGCCAAAGCTCGTCACGGAATTAATATTTTCTATTTTGGTAGATAGCACAACTGAATACCTACGTTACGTACACTTTTATAAATTTGATATTTTCACTAAGATCAAACTGAAATAACAAATTTGAAATTAGACTAAAATAATTCAAACTTTTCTCACAAAATGAAGACGTCCGTATTTTGCTAGATAGTTAGCAAAACTGAATGAAGCCCTTTTTTGTGCAGCCCTAACACAAATTATTTAAAACAAATTGGAGTAACTAATACATGTTATTATTCAAAGAATTTCATTTTAAACCATTTCGTACCTTGTAAAACATACCAAAACAATAATAAAAAACCGCAATAAACTGCTAAACAATTTTTTGCATTACTCAATCATCGGCATTCCTTAGAACGTAAAGTGATTCATTCATTATTATTACTTGCTTCCTGTTATTGAGAATTTCTAGGCAGAGGAGAAGGTAAAATCGTAAAACAATTATTCAGAAAATTTGTCACTTTGATACCTTCGGAGCGCTGTAAAACCCTTCGTAGTGAATGAAATTAAAAAAAACAATGAATGAAAATTATTCGTTATGAAACCCTCTAAAAAAACGTGTTATTTTTTTTTGTTAAAGTTGAAGGAAAAAAAGTTATAGCCCTTAAAAGAAAATATTGTGACTAATTTTTGTGTTCTAAGGCTTATACCTTCTTAATTATTCAATTTACGACAAAAAAGCTTATATAATAAAATGTAGATAATTTAATTCTAAACAAAAAACCTCTTTACAAATTTTCTGTAAGATGTACTGTTACGGAGATATAGTGGAAAAACCATTTGCACACCTTTTCCAAGATGGCGGCCAAAGGGGGGGGGGCGAGCCCGAAAACTCAAATTTAAGCTTACACCGACCCCCCTACACAACCCAAAAAAAACCTTGTCCTGCATTTTTGCAATTCAAAAGTACCATTTCCATGGACTATATAGCCATGGGTCGTGTTTGGGGTGGTATTATAGCAGAATGTATAATATGGTACCCAGGTATCCCAGTCATCTCTATTGTCATTAATGAAACATCTAAGGTATTAATTCAAGTATTTGTGGTTTCTTTCAAGTGCTCCAATGATTTCTGGATGAGCCGCTGTTGCAAAGTTGTTTTATTTTTAAAATATTACATATTTCTGTAAGAATCTGTTTCTTGTACTCTGTTCCGAGATCTGATTTAATTTTGCACATGGGCAAAGCCTTCTCAAGTACAGCCCCAGTAGGACTTGTAAGCTTACAGAAGTACTGAAATGAGCCCTTACTAGTAAGGGGTAGGCCTTACCATACCCCTTACAGAAGTACATATTTTTACACACGATGTCATAGGAGGTAAGGCCTTACTTTTTACTACATCGATGAGCCCTTATATAACCCATTACAATAGAAGGAAGATGGTAGGGGTGATCCAGAATTAGACCCAACGAAGTTAGAAATTTACCCGATGACTCATTTGTTTTCGTATTTTTGTAATGGTATTTGAGTCATCGGGCAAATTTCTAACTTCTCTGGGTCTAATTCTGGATTACCCCTTACCATCTGCCTTCTATTGTAATGCGTTATATAAGGGCTCTTCTAACACCTAAGAAAATATGAGTACCCTTACCAGATGACTACTTATATCAGTGCTCCATCGGTAAGGGCTACCTAGAATTCCTACTGGGAGGCCTGGAAGTTGCCCAGCTCACTAACACTAACGCAGCTGCTCGTAGTCCCATAATCTGTCACTTTTGTTGGAATTTATCGCCGTGATGTAAAGTTCGGAATATTTTTGCATTAGTTTGCCGTAAAAAGTCATAAAATAATATATTTAACCAGTTTTTATTGCAATAGGACTACCAGTGAATAGCGCTTAGTGATTTAATTAAGAAAATTTAAAAAAATTGAGTGATTAAGTGTGTTTTAAGGCCCTTCGCAGACTTGTCCATAATTTCAAACCGGTGTTAATATGAGTTCAATAATACACTCGGAACTAGGGAATCCAATCCCGCGAACGCGGGATCCCGCAAATGCGGGATCCCGCACCATTTTTGCGGGATCAGAAATGCGGGACTAGACATGCGGGATCCGCGGGATCTGCGGGATTTGAGCAGTAGAATGACCTGTTAACAGACCCGGGACTAAGAGGAATAATAACAATATTGCAAAGTACCTATTAACAATCATGTGCTGTGCGTGTATATGAACGTGATCAATGTCAAGTGACACTACGCTACGACAGGGGATTCTCCACGTGAATTGAGGGTACGGGGATTACCTTTGCGGTTAATTGTATTGTTTGTCAAACAAACTACTGAGTCAGTCAAACAAAGCATTCCGGCCAATTCTGAACTACGCTGGAATTGATTAGGCTGGAATTTTCTTACATCGGTAGCATAAACTCTGTTGGGGCCATATTTGGTTTCGAGTCGATATCGATTTCTGTCGATAAATAAAAATTGGCATTTGGCAAGACGATATCGACAACCTTATCGTGTCTATATGTGTGGATCAAGTAGTTTGACGTTTATTAAGGCCCGAATTCATCGACCTGGATGTATTCTCGGTTATTTCTTATCCCGTACAATTCTACGGATATTTTTTGCTATTCACGGAAAGCAAATATACCAATTTAAAATTTTTATAGAATTACAAATTCATTCATATTGTTTCAGTATTTGAGCCGTTTTCTTTGAAAGTGGTGTAAGTCCACTTTATATGATATGGAGATATTTAAGGGTTTGCGTTTGAATGGATTAAAAAATATTGGTATATGTTAATACGCTCATTTTATGTTTTTTAAATATTAAATTGATTCAATTTTATAATGGGATCGTTTTTAAAGAATTACTTAAAAGAAATTTATACTTTTGATAATCTCAAATGGACTTTCACTACTTTCAAAGTCAACAAAATATGAAAACCGTGCATTGATGAAATATTAAATATGGGATTTCAATTGAATCAAAGCAATTTTTCTTATGAAATTTTTATTAAATATGTTAAAAAAACAAAGTAAAAAGGTTTTATTCCAATATTTCTTCAGGTAATGCCATTTATATTATATTAATTACAACTTTATATTAATATGTTTCATTTTCAATTTTTTCATTATGAGAAAATAGCCAAGATATAGGTACTGAAGGAATATAAGGTAATAGATCCATTATATCGTTGAATTTTTGGGGTACGATGGATGGATATGAAGGTGGTAGTATTTTATTTTCAAATTTTCTTGGTCTTCCAAGTGTGGGGGATAAATCTAATTTTTTAAACTCCCCATTTTCATCAAATGAAGTTTTATACAGCATTGTATATGGTTTGTTTTTTAAAAACCTTATCCAACATATCTTCAGCCAAGTTACCTCTTCACATTAACTATTTTTTCCGTCTTTTTAGAACTAACTACTAAACTATTAGTATCGTCGAAACAAATATCGTTCCATTTCATGTAAAATAAACTTTTTACGTTTTCGGCATTGTTGTGTGATGGTATAATAATCTGTAGGAATATACAGCAATTTTTTTCTTATGGACGTCTCGATAGTTCCAAACTCGGCATATTTTGAAAGTTAAGAATGTCCAGAAATTTATGTCTTTGCCGAAGGAAAGTGGACTTACACCTCTTTCAAAGTAATTATATTTGTAAATTCATTAACTAGCTAAATCTATATTGACAAAATGATGAAAATTTTGAAGGTTTTTTTGGGAACTGTTTATAGATAAAAAGTTCATATCAGATAGCATTGAATGTCATCATTAACTAACTTTTTGTCAAAAATGGACTCATTTTTTTAATTTTCACTCACAGCTTTATTCAATTTTGAAATTTCGAAATTTCAGAGGTCAGAAATTGGCGGATAAACTTATTACCAGGTTGAACTGGTATTAACTTTATCCAAGCCCCGAAAATCGCGGTCGGTGAATACGAAATATCCACGATATTTATTATCCAGGTCGGTGAATACGGGCCTTAGAGAAAATCCACAAGCTTTTTATTTTATGAATAGACTCGAGAAACCAAATACGGCCCCGATAACGGAGAGTAATTTCGAAATTACAATTTATGCTACTATGTAATAAAATTCCAGCGGAATCAATTCCAGCATAGTTCAGAATTAGCCTGAATATTTTGTTTGACTGACTAAAGTATAGTTTGTTTGACATACAACACACTCTTATTTCATATAATACTTCATAAATTCATTAACATAATTACTTGAACAAAATCTATGATTTTTTTTGTAGTCCCGCAAATCCCGCGGATCCGCGGGATTGATGACCTCGATCCCGCGGGCTTGCGGGATTGAGATTTTGATGCGGGATTGGATTCCCTACTCGGAACTCACTTTTCTCCATCATTTTCGTGTAACCATTGTAATGCCTATGGAGTAGTGTGGGGTGCAAGCACAGCGAAGCATCTTTGCCGAGAACGAAAACATGCTTGAGTTAGTGTAATGGACGGGGAAACCAGAAAATGTTTGGATGAACAAATGATGGAAAATTATGGAAGAAAAATTGTCTTCCCTGCGACCCCTTGCCCTATAAAACCGGTTTTGGTTTTGATGTTATGGACAAGTGTGCTGTGCGGAAGGCCTAAGTGTGTTAAATGTGAAGGTGGCCAATTTTTTTACATTCGCGGTGGTTTTTTCGTGTTTATTTAGGGGAAAAATGTTGAATTTGAGTATTCACATAATAAAAAGTGCTTTTTAAGTGATTAAAGATTATTATAGAATAGTTATTAAACACATTAAGTGCAAGTACCACCACACAACATGCATAACAATAACTTTTTCACTTTTCCTTCACATTTTTCTGCACCTATGTTTTTAATAACTATTCAATAATAATCTTTAATTACTTTAAAAACACTTTTTATTCGATCACCACACAAATTGAACATTTTTTCCTTAAATAAACACGAAAAAACCACCGCGAATGTAAACAAAATTGGTCACCTTCACAATTAACACATCTAAAACACACTTAATCACTTAATTTTTTTTAATTTAATCACTCAGTTCACTAAAGCACTAATAACTGGTAATCCTATTGCAGTAGAAAGTATTAAAATCTATAATTTTATCACTTTTTAAGGCAAAAATATCGCGAGCTCTTACATCGCGTCGTATAATTTCTAAATGATTTAACCAATACTAACAGATTCTGGGCCTATTACAGATACATATAAAAACTTTACTTCCAGGCCTGTACTGTGAGTATAAATCCTTCGACTATTGCTTTTGCGATGGTATTTGCTTCTTTGTCTCTTGTGGGTATTATTACAATATATTTACTCAGATCGCATTGCATAGTTACTGTCATAACCTTCTATATTTACAAGCCATGAACAAGAAAAATATTGAGAGCGAATTTCCGCTCAATCGGACTACAACTCGGTGAAGTCACGTTATGTTGTTAGTGTAATTTGGAGAATTTGGGAGAATTTGGTAGTGCGATTCTCTCAATTAGATTCTTGTTCATGGCTTGTAAATATAGAAGGTTATGTTAATGCATATCTATTTTCATTTGCTGTTTTTGTAAATGGGCCCACTGTGTCTATGGAAACTATGTCGAAAACTTTAATTGTCTTTGTTATATTTTTGATGTTTGTTTTTCGCACAGGGCTCGCAACTATTTATGAATATAGTTAGCTATTCATTTTTTCATTCTTTTCCAACTATATATTTCTTTTAGTTTTTTATACATTCTTCCTCCGGTAGGCGCAGAGTGAAAATTATGTAGTATTTCGTCAATTTTTGCTTTGTCTTCAATATATTTTTGTGGTTAGTATATCTTTATATTTATAGTTTTTAGTACTCTATTACCAAGGCTTTTAAATGCGGTTATATTAATCATTGTAAATATTTCACTTTCTGCAGAAAGTTTCAGAATCTTATTCTGAAATTGTTTATTTTTATAACTTTTCAATATTTCGAATTCCTGCTCTAGTGCTGGTTCTACTGATTGGTTATAGTTTATATTTATGTACCACTTATATAATATTTCATATTTGTGCACTATATTTATTTCTATTTTTGATTGCCTTTTATTTTTGGTAATAGTTTTAAATAGTAGTTCAGGTACTTCTGAGGGAGATAATACTTCCAATATGCGCAGTTGATCAGGCTGCGTGGTCGCGTATGTATTATCCAAGTTATCTTCTGTTGGTGCTGGGTTGTGGCTTGTCCACTGCTATTGCCTTAGCCGCTATTTTTGGAAGCGTAGTTCGATTACTAGCCTTTAATATAAGCGATGTTTCAGAGTTTGCTAGATTGTCTGCGAAATATTGTATTGAAAATTTTTCAGCCAATTTTTCTGCTGTTTCGCCCGTTGTAACTTTTCTGCTATGAAAGCTCTTGTTAATTGTCCTGAGAGGTTTTCCGTTTGTGCTGTGAAGTCGGTTAATTTTTTACTACCTTGTTTACACGATCTTAGTTGTGCTAGCAGTCCATCTGATGATAGTTTTGCTGAAAATTTTAGTCTAAGCTTCGTTACTATTTGACTTATCGTGTTCGTCTCAGCCGTTATGGTGTATTTGGCTTTGCCGGTAATGCGGGTTTTGATAAATTTTATCATAATATTTTTATGATCCGTTGGAGTTAACTCATTCAGGAGTTCTATTGATTCGATGAAGGCTTCAGTTTCTTCTTGGTTTTCATTGTATGTTTGTACCAGGGCCGTAGCAGTTTTTATATCAAATGACATTGTTTCTGTTTGTTGTGCCCTTATGTGTGCTAGGATATTTTGTGTCAACCTTTTAATTTCCTGGTAGATTGGTTTTATTTTAAGTGCAGTTTCCACGTCTGTTTTACCCCAACAAGGGCTTTAGCTTTGCTAAATAGGTTATTAACTACAGCTTCCTTCTGCTGCAGGGTTTTATCTGTATATGGGCGGTTTATACTTTTATTGAAGTTTGAAAGGATGCTCTCAAGTTCTGCTTTAATCACGGGAAGTGTGTCCATTTAGTTAGATATTTAATTGTGCGGGTGTGCTAAGGTACTTCTTTCGTAAACCTCTTCGATGATCCTTATAAAGGTTGTATGCCAATTCGATAATCTTGATTGCAACCAGTATTGCTAAAAGAATTGTAATTTCTTGGTTTTCGATAGCGATTGTATCTTCGATAACAAGATTATTAATAACTTCGCCGTTATTATCATTGGTTTTGGATTGTGTTTTTCCCATTATAGATTTTTATACATTAATAAGAGTGAAAAGAAAAATTGTTCTTATTTGAAGATTTCTTAATCACGGTCGCCATGTAATAGTTTTACACTTTCCTGGAGCAGCCCTAAGGCATTAACTCCTATGGAGCAGCTATACAAGCGTTTACTACGAATTATAATGGAGCAGCTCAAAAGCTTAACTCCTGGGTTATTTTAGGGAAGTGTTGGCTTCCCACTCAAACGTCTGTTTATCAACGACTGAATTTTAATTAATCAATTTACTCTATTTATACAAAATTATCTTATACATCTATTCTATTCTAAGTATAATTGTCATTATTCCCACTTTAGGTAAATTGCCATGGGTCAGCAATTCGTACGCACCCGGCCTCAAGAATTTGATGCACCCGTCTGACCTATTTACATTTTTACTAAAACGGGGAAAAATTGCAACGTTCGGTCTGCATGAATTTATTAAAATAAAAGCTCGCGCGTGTGACCCGTTAAAGAATTTACCTAAGGTGGAAAAATATGATTTTGCAAATATGGAAATGTATTATGGGAAAAAGTGTATCACAATATAAATATGTATGTATATCTATGTATATGTATATATATATAATACTCTCTAAATCTGAATCAGTGAATATTTCACTGATTTGCCCAGCGATTAAGAATTTCACTGGGTTCCAGTTGCAGACACTGATTCATTCAGTTGAAAAAACTAATCATCCCGTGATTGTCGATTGAACTGGGGTTTCAGTGCATTTTCAATGAAAAATACTGAGTGCTCCAGTGAGAACAGCCTCTGGGACTCGTAGCGAACAAATTACTTTATTGTCGAGCGGTAGATAAGAGGCGTGTGGATGAATCAGTAAAGGCTTTGACCTACAACTAAAAATTCCGGGTTCAAACCCCGGACGGGCACTTCGACTTTTTTTCTTTTTTTCTCTTCTTTCTAAAAATCCATTCTGATTGGATTAATGTTGTAAAGAATTACAAACTCTTCGGTGAGAAATTTCATGCATACTCTACATTAAAATCACTGGATACATCAGTAATAGAAAAATCACTGGTTCGCGGGGTAACTTGAGAATCACTGGTTGTTTCAGTGAGGCCAAAGTCACTGATTCAATTATATGATATTCACTGATTTCCAGTTGTAGACATTCCACTGATTCAAATAAAGGCTATTCACTGATTGAGATTTAGAGAGTACATAGTATATAATATGTACATGATATTCCAGTAGGGAAAACAAGTAATTACTCATTGATTCCGAAAGTACTTCTAAGGTAGCAACTAGCTCTCTTTCAGGTTGCAGCAAGGGGAGATAAGGCATTACATTTGCACGGGCGATGTCGTACGCGGTAACCAATCGCCTCCATTCTGCATGACATAGAACTCTCAAACTGCATTACATAGAACGCTCAAATCATTACTCCTTGCATTACTTTTATGTGGAAGTAATGTAGCAAGGAAGTACTTTTCAAGAATAAATACCTCTTATTTTCTGTAATGAGACCTAAAGAAATATGAAGCAGCTCTAAAATTAATTCTGCATGGAATTTCTTGCCAGTTTCCATACTGATATAATAACTTACTAACGCAGATAAGTAAAATACAGATGCCCAGTCGAATAGACGAAACGCAGTGGCTCCATGTTGCCGAAAGCGTTGAATCCAAGCAAAATGTTTAAATTTGCATTCATGCAGCTGGATGGCAACTTTTGGTCGAACTCTAGACACAGCCAGAAGCGTGAGATCCTACGCTGTGCGAAGCAAAATGAAATGAATGTTTATAGTGACGTCTGCATTACGACATTGAAACGCAATCCTTCACACTGCTCGTAGCAGCTCGTTCGCTTCTGTGTGTTGCTGGAGTTTAATCAAAAGTTGCCTCGCTCTAGCCAGCTACATTTAAGATACATGGCTACATTTCTTTGCTACACAAAATTTAGCTGGGTATAGGAGGGAAAAGCTGAGCGAAACTGTTGATTTGGGACACGGTTTTATACAGCGACTGCATCTGCATTTTACTTATCTGTGATATTACTTCCCAGTCGGGGATATTGGAAGCCCTTATTTATGTATTTAATTGCTTTAGTCCTGATTTTACTACAAAAAGGTAATCGGTTGAAATGTAATTAATACAGAATCCAGAACATTAACAAGCCATAAGAACTATTTACTTTTTGCATTACCTGGTAGTGCAGAGGGTAATGCCTTTATAGTAGTAACTCTTATCTGGTAATGCAAAAAGTAATAGCTCTATTACATTTCTTTTGATTCTTTCTCCCTTTTACCAGTATTGACCTATGAAAGGCCTTCCATGGCTATGACATTTCTATGTTAATTGTAATTAACAAAATAACCCAGCTGGTAATGTATAATATTTACAAAATCAGGCATTCAGCTTTAATGAAGAAGCTAAAACTCCCGAAGGCAAATTTTTCCACAAATGTTGCTGAAAGTGAGTGCGCAGGAAATAGTGCGCAACAAAAGTGCGAGTTTTTAGTTTTTACCCAGGTCAAAAAGTGTCCAACGTGCCTAAAGAAGTTTTCACTTTAAAAATGTTCGTGGAATTTTTTTAATTATATATATATATATATATATATATATATATATATATATATATATATATATATATATATATATATATATATATAATATATATATATATATATATATATATATATATATATATATATATATTATATATATATATATATATATATAT
>OY979696.1:147432662-147519246 GCA_963855945.1 Thereva nobilitata
TATATATATATATATATATATATATATATATATATATATATATTATATATATATATATATATATATATATATATATATATATATATATATATATATATATATATATATATATATATATATATATATATATATATATATATATATATATATATATATATATATATATATATATATATATATATATATATATATATATATATATATATATATATATATTATATATATATATATATATATATATATATATATATATATATATATATATATATATATATATATATATATATATATATATATATATATATATATATATATATATATATATATATATATATATATATATATATATATATATATATATATATATATATAATATATAAAATAATATATATATATATATATATATATATATATATATATATATATATATATATATATATAATTGCTGTGTTTGCCGCCCCTGAAAGTGCCGCCCGCGTGCGGTGCACACTCTGCACGCCCGCACCCAGCGGGCCTGATCTCAGCTCTATTGATCACCGCCTAACGGAAGGACTAAAGTCCATCACTGAGCAAAACAAAAATCAGCTGGCCGATATCAACAAAAGCATCGTGTCTCTGCATGCGAGAGTTTCTGCGCTGGAAGCAACGGATCACTCTGAAGACCTGCAAGTTATCAGTTCCCAGCTAACTGATAACACACGTCATGTGGATGACTTGAGGCGAACTCAGAGGCTTAGTGATGTCATTATTCGTGGCATTCCCACCAAGCCAGACGACTCCTCGCTGAATATTGTCACTAACCTTGCAACCATGGTTAATCACAATATCTCCAACTACACCGAAGCATTTCGGCTCAGCGCTGGTATGCGTGCGAAGAGTGGACCGATCATCGTTAAGTTCTCTGGGCAGCGTGAAGCAAAGGCGTTTATGCACGCCTTGAAGGTAAATAGCAAACTGAAATTTAAACTTTGCGAGCTGGATGGCTTTACTGCTGATTCCCCTGTGTACGTGAACGAAAGCCTTACTGCGACCAACAGCAATCTACTGCGGGACGCTTTAAAACTTCGCAAGTTGGGCTTGCTACACTCTGTCTCCACTAGGGACGGGCTTGTCCGTGTCAGGATTAGAAAAGATGGTCGTTTTGTCACCGTGCGAGATGCCTCCCAACTACCATGTCCATCTATTGAAGCACTGGAGTCACGTGCTTCTAGCGTTTAACAAGAACGATTTTAATTTGTCTCTTAAGTTTATTAACTTCCCAGTAGGAAGTTATTGTAATCGGTCCGAAAATCGGATTCGAAATTTTCAATGTATTTACACGTTTCAAGGTCCCAATAGCATTTTAAGCAAAAATTTGAGAAGAAATATGTGTGTGTGTGTGTGTGTGTGTGTGCGTACGTATGTGGTCATTTTTTCCTGCACGATTTCGCGCGAACCGAAAAAGATATCGACTTCGTTCAGGTGCCGTTCGAAGCGTGTTCAAGGAAATATGATCTGAAAAGATTTTCATGAAAATTGGTCGAGCTGTTTTTTTGTTTGAACGAGTTAAGTGATTTTTGTACCAGCACGATTTCGCGCGAACCAAAAAAGATATCGACTTCGTTAAGGTGCCGTTCGAAGCGTATTAAAGGACATATGAATTGAAAAGATTTTCATAAAAATCGGTCGAGCCGTTTTTTTGTTTGAACGACTTAAGTGATTTTTGTACCAGCACGATTTCGCGAGAACCAAAAAAGATTTCGACTTCGTTAAGGTGCCGTTCGAAGCATGTTAAAGGACATATGATCTGAAAAGATTTTCATAAAAATCGGTCGAACCGTTTTTTTGTTTGAAGGACGTAAGTGATTTTTGTACCAGCACGATTTCGCGCGAACCAAAAAAGATACCGACTTCGTTAAGATGCCGTATGATCTGCAAAGATTTTCATAAAAATCATTCGAGTCGTTTTTTTGTTTGAACGAATACTGGGAAGTTAATCTTGTGGACCGAAAGGGTCAAAAGCCACATCCCAACTAGTTTATGTTTATTTTTGTTTTTTTTTAAGATTTTAAGTTGTTTTTAAGTTTCTCCTGTTTTGTTTTTTTTCTAGTTCAATTTGTTTTTTTCTCTTTCTTTTCATTTGTACTATTAATGCTTTTGTTCCCTTTCATTTTGTTTTCATGCTCTAACCCTGCAAAACTTTTTAGGACTATTTGTATTTGTTCTTTCGTGCTTTTGCTTCTTGATTATGTTCGTTGTTCCGGGTTATTGCACTTAATTTATGCCATATAATTTCGGCTGCGAGGACCAGGTGAGAACGTTGCTCAAAATTTTTAGTTCGAGACATAGTGGCTTTAACGCTTGCCTATTAAATTCCCGAAGTATTCGTCCCAAAATTGGCGAGTTGAATGAGCTTTTCATAAATTCCGGTGTACATGCAATTTTCATCAGCGAGAGTTGGCTCAACGATTCCATTCCCTCTTCTATTGTTTCCATTGAGGGGTACAAGTTATTTCGTAATGATCGGCAGGGACGTGTTGGTGGAGGAGTCGCTATTTATCTGCGAGAACACCTTAAATCAAAAACCGTTGGGTTCTCTAAACTCCCTGGGATTGAATTCATCTGTGTTGAAATTTCTAGTGCTTCTGATAAACTTCTTCTTGTCTGTGTCTATTCTCCGCCTGCCATCTTCAACCCCATTAATGCTGAAGAACTTAGCGAAGCTCTTGAGCACTCATCCGCTGCGTATAAATATATTCTGGTAGGTGGTGACTTCAACGTCAACCTCTTGAGGAAATCCACCGTTCAAAATTCTTTTGTTTACACGATTCACTCTCTTGGCTTAGATGTAACCAATGTTCTCCCAACCTATTTCAATTGTAGTGCACCCTCCTTACTCGACATGTTCCTCACTAATGATATCAACTCCATCACCTTTCAAAACCAAATCTCTCTCCCCAGTTACCTAGACCACGATCTTTTATTCGTTTGTCATCGCTTTAGTGTTGACCCTCCTTCCGCGGTTACTCTCAACTATCGTAATTTCTCCAGTATTGACCGAGAACGACTCGTCCAAAGATGCCTTGTGTAGTATAGTCTGACTATATAATGTAAATTCAATACAATCAAACTGAAGTCAAACTACACTATACGCTTCCTCATATCTATCATCACCGAGAGTGATCAACCCAGTTGTTATCAGAACTCCAATAAACCAACATTGAACTTAACCGCTCTTTCAATAATATAATACATGGCGCAGTCGGTAGTGCCCTTCAATTGACCGAAAAAAAAAATGTGCTTCAATCTCGTTCTTTAGTCGGTGTTTTTTTCTTTCGATGGCATAGAGTGCGGTAAAAAATAACTATTAAGAAGTTTGAAAGAAGTAAAGAAAATATAAAAATGATAAACGTGATAAAACATATGTATGATACATATGAGTAAAAAATAAAATAATAAATTATAACGTGGATACAAAGATTAGTGAATTATTGTATTTAAGGAATAAAATAAACGGATTTTATAAATAAAAACGTGTAACTCGTGAATGGGACGAGTGAGGAAAAATACCCATATAATAATACCGAAACCACGTGGACGGCCGCCCAAGACGAGAATTATAGTAGAATATAAAAATATGGATTTGTTAAGAAAAGTGGATAAATTAGAAGTAAATGGGACAAATCTGGCCGAAAATTGGCGAGTTTTCTACCAAAACTTCGATATTTTCATAACAGCAGCAGAACTGGGAAAAAAACCCGATGCCGTAAAGGTTGCCGTGTTCCTTAATACAATAGGCCCAGAGGCAGTGGAAGTATATAATTCCTTTAATTTGACCACAGAGCAAAAAGGAAAATACTCGGAAGTAATAGGAGCATTTGAGACCTTCTGTAAAGCTAAAAAGAATATATAGCTTACGAATCGTATAAATTCTTCAGCAGAAATCAAGCGCCAGGTGAACCATTCGACAATTTCCTAATGGATCTGAAAAGATTAGTTAGAACCTGTGAGTTTGAAGGTCAAGAAGAACGAATGATACGGGACAGAATCGTCATAGGAATAGCGGAGAAAAATTTGCAGAAGAAACTTCTCGAGATAGCGGATTTAACGTTGGATAAAACAATAGAGATCTGCAGAACACAGGAGACAACACAAGCACAGACGAAGACTATGCAGAAGGGTACAGTAACGAGAGCGGATACAATGTTGGTAGATAAGCTAAGTATTCCAAAATTCAATAGTAGTAGTAGTAATTGGAAAAATGGTAGATTAGCACAAAATATAATCATTTCAAATAATAATAAATCTAATTTTAGATATAGAAATCCTAAAAAAAATAATAGAAAAATACAGGAACAAAATATTAGCATAAATAATTACAACTGCAATAAATGTTTACAGCAGCATGCATATAGACAGTGTCCGGCATATGGTAGTATATGTAACAACTGCAATGGCAAAAATCACTTTGCAAAAGCGTGCAAAGTGAATAAGGTACGTGAAATTAAAAGAGAAGAAATTAACAGTAATTGTGAGTTCTTATATATCAATTCAGTCAACAATATTCTAAATAATGAAAATAAATTAAATAAAGAATCTATAAAATCATGGTATGAAAAAATAAAAATTCAAAATTATTTTATAGAATTTAAATTAGACACAGGTGCGGAAGTGAATGTATTACCTGAAAAAATCATAAAAAAATTTAAAAATTTAAAAATTAAGAGAAATAAAGGAAAGTTACTAGCATATGACGGTTCAAAGATAGAAACATGTGGTAAGATTGATCTTGTATGCACACATAACAATAAGACTTCAGTGCAACAATTCATCATAGTAAAAAACGATTACACTCCATTATTAGGTCTTCAAGGTTGTTTAGATTTAAAGTTAGTTCAAAGAGTTAACTCGGTAGATAATTATGAAGATAGAGAAGAGTTTATTAAAAATAACAGGGAAGTATTTGAAGGATTAGGGTGTTTCAAAGAAAGTTATAGTTTAAAAATAGCATCAGATGCGAGTCCCGTAATAAAACCAGCCAGACGCATTCCCTTAACCCTTGTAGAACCATTTAGATTGGAATTAGAAAGGTTAGAAAAGTATGGTATAATAGAAAAAGTTAATGAACCGGCACAGTGGGTATCGAATATAGTTATTGTAGAAAAGCCCAATAAAAATTTAAGAATATGGTTAGACCCTAAAGATTTGAATAAGGCATTAATTCCAGAAAACTATACTATACCATCCTTTGAGGAAATAATGCCTAAACTAGTAAAAAAAAAATTTTCACAGTATTGGACTTAAAAGACGGCTATTGGCAAATAAAATTAGATAAAAAGTCAAGTGAACTATGCACATTCAATACGATATTCGGTTGTTATCGTTTTAGGAGACTGCCATTTGGAATTTCAGTGGCACCTGAATTATTTCAAAAATATAATAATAAAAATTTTAGCGACATAGAAGGGGTTGTCATCTATATCGACGACATATTAATAAGTGCAGAGAATGTGGAAGAGCATGATAAAATATTAAAAAAAGTTATGGATAGGGCTAAAAGTCTAAATATAAAATTCAATTGCAATAAGTTGCAGTTCAGAGTAAATAGTGTTACATTTCTGGGACATGAAATAAGTGATAAGGGAATTAGAATTGATAGAAGTAAAATAAACGCAATAGCCGCACTACAACCCCCACAAAATAAAAAAGAACTACAAAAACTGTTAGGCCTTGTAAATTATTTAAGAAAATTTGTGGCCAATTTGACAGAATTATCATCTCCTTTAACTGAATTGTTAAGGAAAAATAGAGTATTTCAGTGGTTACCGGGGCACACATCCTGTTTAGACAAACTTAAAATGGCTATAATAAACTCGCCCAGTTTAAAAGTATTTGATGAAAAAGGTGAAATAACCCTTCAGGTAGATGCCTCGAGAGATGGATTAGGTTCTTGCCTAATGCAACATGGTAGACCAGTCTATTATTCTTCAAGAAGTTTAAGTGATACTGAAAAAAGGTATTCACAGACAGAAAAGGAACTGCTAGCTATATATGATGGAAGATATGTAGTGCGTCTCCCTTGGGTTGAAAATCATCCACCATTACCTAACAATTACGCTTTGGCATTAAAGAGGTTGGATGTGACTGTCAAAAGATTGAAAACCAGTGGTTACTATAATGAATATGGAGCCGTCTTTAAAGAATGGATAAAAGAAGGCATCATCGAGGAGATTCCAGCAGATGATCTTAAAGAGACAGTGCATTATTTGCCCCATAGGCATGTAATTAAGCTAAATAGCACTACGAAGATACGCCCGGTGTTCGACGCTTCGGCTAAGATGAGGAATTGTCCAAGTTTAAATGGCTGTTTAGAAAAAGGGCCTAATTTAATAGAGATGATACCATCTATTTTAACAAGATTTCGATTAGGTAAGATAGGGGTGATTTCCGACATTAGAAAAGCGTTCCTGCAAATCAGTATATTTAAACAAGATAGAGATTTCTTACGTTTCTTATGGTATGATGAGAAAAATAATTTAAGGGTATATAGACATAAAAGAGTGGTATTTGGTGTATCCTGTAGTCCTTTCCTGTTGGGAGCAGTTATTCAATATCATTTAAAAGGTATGATGAGGAAATGTGAAGACGGGGAAAAGGAATTCTCCCTTGATGTGTTGAAGAAAATGTGTAGCAGATTTTATGTAGACAACTGTGTGGCCTGCCTGGACAAGGAAGAAGAATTAAATAGTTTTGTGGCTGAAGCTTCTGCAATAATGAACGAAGCGTGTTTTGACTTAAGAGGATGGGAGTACACTGTTCTAAAGACTAAGACGGAAAATAATACATGCCCGCCGTCGAATGTTTTAGGTATGTCATGGAATCGAGAAGCGGATACATTAAGTGTAAATTTAGATAGTTTTAAGTTTGACTTGACAGAGATTACGAAAAGGTCTATGTTATCAACAGCGCATAAAATTTTTGATCCAATTGGGGTTACGTGCCCAGTATTATTATTACCTAAACTATTATTGCAAAAGATCTGGTTGCAGAAACTAGGTTGGGATCAATGTATCGCTGAAAATGATGCCGAGCAATTCATAAGATGGCAACAGGAACTAACCTATTTAAGACAATTAACATTCCGAGATGGTTGAAGGGTGTGGATGATCCTATTGAATGTACTATTCATGTGTTTAATGATGCCAGTCAACATGCCTATGCCACGGCAATATTCTTAAGGGTTCAAACATACGTCGAAACAAAAGTACAATTAATACAAGCCAAGTCGAGGATATCTCCTAGGAATAAAGTTAACAAGCGAATGACTATCCCTAGATTAGAGCTGCTAGCTGCAAATATGGGCACACGTTTATATCAAACAGTAATTAAAGATCTAAATTTGGCTGTTTCAGACATTTTTTTTTGGAGTGACTCAACCACTGTCCTGGCCTGGATAGAACGAGAAGAAGAATGGGATGTGTTTGTTAGAAATAGAGTAAAAGACATTAAAGAACTTAGTACAAAGCAGCAATGGCATTACGTTCCCGGCTCGTATAATCTAGCTGATTTGCCTTCAAGGGGTTGCAGTGCAAGAAACCTTCTAGAATCGCAGTGGTGGAATGGGCCAAGCTGGTTGCGCCAATCAGATCATGGTTGGTCAAATCATGAGATACCCTATAATGAGGAAGAAATTAATCAAGAGAAGAAGAAGAAGATAATATCCTCCACAGTGTGAGAACATTGAATGGTATTATCGATATTTTTCTAAATACAGGCAAATAGTACGAATGGTTGGCTGGTTAATGAGATTCAAAGGAAATTGTTGTAAAAACAAAGACATACGGCAACAAGGTGAACTATTAGCGGAAGAATTCATAGAGGCTGAATTAAGGTTACTCCGTTTGGTTCAGAAGCATTCTTTCAAAGGTATCAGTGATCCAAAGTTGGCTAATTTACAACCATGTGTAGGAAATGATGGGCTTATACGAATGAAAACAAAAATATCCTATGGGGATTATGATGAAGATTTTTGTTTTCCGATTGTTCTACCGGATCATCATCATCCTGTAGTAGAAAGATTAATACGGGAGCAACATACTGACTCCAATCATGCTGGGTGTCAATTGTTAACGGCTCGTTTAAGAAAGAGATTTTGGATATTAGGAGGGAGACGAGCCGTCCGTTCAGTTTTAAATAGATGTATTGTATGTAAGCGGCATTCCACCAAGCGAATACAAGTGCCAGCTCCGCCATTACCAATAGATAGAGTACGCGACGCGAAGATATTTGAAATAGTCGGAATAGATTTGGCAGGGCCGTTATATATCAAAACGAAAGAAAAGAGCGAATATAAGAAAGTATAGATTTGCTTGTACACTTGTGCAGTTTATAGAGCGGTCCACTTGGAATTGATATCATCCTTGTCGACTGAACGCTTTATCACCTGTTTAAGAAAATTCATCAGTAGAAGGGGTCGTCCAAGCGTTATTTATACAGATAACGGAACCAATTTCGTGCACTGAGAAAAAAACAAAAATTGTACCAAGTCCGCCAAGGAATTGGAGTAAGTTCAGTTCCACCAAATGAATAATGCTTTATACCAATCTTAAGTATGCTAAAGCAAAAGAATGCGTTTTTTTGAGTCAATTCCGCGGCGGAGTTCCTATTGAAAACTTTACGCAGTTGAATTTATTGCTGTTAGGGCCATTTTGTTCACTACGGAAATAAACCTGAGTTAACTCGGAGATAGCTAACTCCGAGATAAAGTTATCCCAAATGCATAAACTATGGAATAAAAATTTTGGTTTGTTCACATTTTATCTCGGCTTTATACTCAGAGTATAACTTGGGAAATAAATTCCAGTACTTTCCAGTTTTAACTCAAAGTTATCTCATACACAAATGACTTTATTTTGCGAAATATTAGATTTGCATGGATACGATTACTTTTTTTGACTTGTCTGGCAGTTTTTGCTTTTTTATCTTGATCGATAAAAATGTCGGGAAAATGTACTTGCGAAAATAATAAGCGTGGCCGATGCGCAAATTATTCAGAAGAGGACGAGAGATTGCTCCTGTAATGCGTATTGCGTAAGTCGCATATTTTAGAGTGACGAAAGACAGACTCGGTATCCAATAACGCAAAGCAGGAAGCGTGGGTCGAAGTTACAAAAAAATTTAATTCTTTGGGGCCTAACTACATATGTAACTATTTCATTTCTTTGCATTATATACTGCCGACGTTCCGCCACCAAATTCATTTCGTCGTCGTCTAAGGCTGGTTTCACACTGCAGCCGAT
Source organism: Thereva nobilitata (assembly GCA_963855945.1). NCBI lineage: Eukaryota > Metazoa > Arthropoda > Insecta > Diptera > Therevidae > Thereva > Thereva nobilitata. Next base: position 147,441,941 of record OY979696.1, read on the forward strand.
TCGGGCGAATTTTTCAAGCAATTATTTTGCTATTTTCATTCGAACATTACCAAACTATTCATTTTTATTAGTTTGTTTTCCTGTGCACACTGCGTTATATTGAAAATTACAATAATGACATGGAAACTCGTGAAAAAATAAAAAATGAGAATAACTCGGAGATAAGTGTGAGTTAAGAGGCTTATCCAGCCGATTTTCATGAGTTAAGTATTCCCGGGGTTAGCTAACTCAGAGATATTTCCGACATGCGCAGAAAGGAGTAAATTTCTTAACTCGCAGTGAACAAATGCAATTTTGGAATAACCCTGGAATTAACCCAGAGATTAATTTATCTACGGGTGAACAAAACGGCCCTTAGTGTGAGGAAAGGACATTTATTTTTTCAATTAATAAAATGTATTATTTGTTTAAATTTTAGTCTGTAGCTGACACAATAATTTATTCATACTAAGATCTAGCTAACAGATACCACTCGTCATAAAAACTGGACCGTTTTTTTATTATTGGGACTGTCACGGTCGCGCCTGATTACCTGTAGAGGTAGACGTTTTTTTGGTTGTTTGCAACTACCCCTAATATAATCAACAGTGGCTGTGTGCAACTTTTTTTCTTCAAAATGTTAGTTGACTCCGTGCAAAGATCCCGAAGACAGGTTCGAGTGGAATTTCCAATCAGTGAAGTGAAAAATTAAACAGTGAAACAGTGGATTATTATTGTGCAGTAGGACGATTGTAGAATTTGCTTGTGTGTAGAATTTGCAACATGTGGAAACTTTTTTTTATTTGCGTGGAAAAATTTTGATGATGGCTGTTGGGCAAACTTGGGATATTTAATTAAATGGAATTTGAAGGGCGTTCGTTTAAAGGTAGATATATTTTTTTAATGCCATAGACTTTTAAAATACTATTTACAATTATATTTTAAACATTAATTTGTTATATACAAATATTTTGTTTTAGATCAAAAAATTACTATAGATCCTATAAAGCTGCTAACTGGACTCACAATAGCAACTCTTATTCCCGTAATCGGTTATAAGATTGATTTCATCGCCAAGTGGACAAGGTCAGCTTCAAAAAGTTAACCATATATCCAAATCGTAAGTTACTTTGCACAATATACACATTTTTGATTTTATATGAATATTTTTTTTGAATATTTGATTTATTTTAAAGGTAAATGAAAGCAGAAATGGTGAAGGTTCAGATGAAAATCCATCATCAAAGTTGATCTCCTTTCAAGAAAATCATCACCAGGAAAGCTTGAAGGTCAAAGCACCTTATTTTTTAAAAAAAAACTTTGTATATTATATTTCTTTAAATAGTTTTTTCAAAGAAAGTTTATTATAAAATATAAAAATGAAATAGTAATTTATTGTTTACTGTTATTTATTTGCATAAAAAAATTATCATTCACATAAATCTATTAATAAAATACTTTTAGGGATTATAGTAATAGAAAATTTCGATTTATCGAATCCCGCTCGAAATAGAACCTATCGAGAGATATCATTTGATGGACCGCAGATTTTATCGACTCAAACATTTTTAACATCCTTTCAAAAATATTTTAATTTGAATGAAATATTTTCAAAATTAATCGAAATATAAAAATATTCAAATCAAATGCTCAGCGACGTTTCTTAATCATCTATTGTACTTCATGCAATTGCGTATAACATAAAATCAACGGGGGTATGTTATTTAACGAATTCCGGCGGGTTTCTCCCAATTCCTCACGGAATTGACACCATTACGTTGTCAACTACGCCAGGAAGTTGAGTTAACCCCTATGCTGATTTCGCCGTATCCAATTCCGTAGCGGAGTTGGGTTAAGCGAGAATGATTTGAATGCACATCTCCTTTTTCTCAGTGTGGGTACGGAAAATGCTTTATCAGGTCTGAATTGGAATGAGATAAAAATGTATAGCTCAGTGAAGAGGATCAGATGGAAGTTTAACCCACCAACTGCCGCATGGTGGGGAGGATGGTGGGAGCGTCTGATTGGGTTGGTGAAGCAATTATTGCGGAGAATTCTAGGCAGAACATCCCTAGATTTCGATAAGATGCAAGCAACATTATATGAATGTGAAGCAGTAATTAACTCGAGACCGCTGACATATCTTTCTGAAGATCCAGCTGATTTGACACCTTTGACACCAGATTTGTTGTTAAAGGAAATCACGGACATTGACGTTGATCTAGATGCTATTGAAAAAACAACTGATTTAAATAGACGGGCTAGGTACAGACAAGAGTTGAAGAGGTTATTGAAGGAAAGATTTCAGGATGAATATTTGGGATGTTTGAGACTATATGCGAAGAAGAATTCAACAAAGAATATAGGTGTGGGCGATTTGGTTCTTATAGAAAATGAAAAAGTGAAGCGTATAGAGTGGCCGTTAGCCCGAGTGGAAGAGATAATTCCTGGACGTGAGGGTGTTACCTGATTAGTGAAATTGAAGACTTCAACGGGTTCTTTGTTCAGACCTATACAAAGAATATTTCCTTTAGAGATGGATGGGTCTCAACAAACAAAACCAAGGGCACGAGATATCACACGTCGGCCGGTTGAGAAAAATACGGTGGAGTTAGAAGTACCCATAAGAACTCGCAGGGGAAGAGTAGTTAAACCTCCCTCTAGATTACTTTTGTGAGGATGAAGATTATAAATTTAAGTTTTGAGGTAATAACTACCGTTCACATTACCTCAAGGTGGGAGGATGTTGAAAAACTGTCACTAGTTTTACTTGTTTGTAATTTTTCTTGTTAGAATTGAAATATTTGAGTTAGCATCGTTTTTTTGGAAAATGTCAGAGAAAAAGATTTTGTTCTATAATAAATTGGCACTGAGATTATGAAGATTATCAGGAGATTTTGGAAGAGAGACAATTTATGAAGCTTATCAGGAAATTTTGAAGAGAGACAATTTCTGAAGATATTACAAATTTTTACCAAGAGCAAGAATAAACTTTACCAGGATTATCGAGGAAAAAAGGAAAAATAATGGGCACCTCAGCCTAAATTAATGTATTATTTAATTCTATGTCAACTAATGTTTATCTTGTAGAGATTAATAAAATTTAATGAAAAGGAAGGAAAAACTTTTACCTGCGGAATTTTTGGTGATTTTTCACAAATTATTTTATCCTTTTTTGTGCATTATTTTTGGTTTTTTGTGCATTATTTTCGGTTTTTCTGAAGTCGGTTTTTAAAAATTTATTTTATTTCGTACTTTTTAGTCCGTTAATTTTTTTCGGGCGCCATATAAAAAAAATTATTTATTACGAGAAGTATGACACTCAGCCGCGCGCCGTCGAAAAGAATTGAGGCAGTAGCTAAATAGTTTTTGCAGTAATCTATTTGCGTATTTTCGGAGCAATTTAAAAAAAACTTATTTAATATGAAACAAAATTCCCCAAAGGAAATTAAAAAGAAATATTTATTGTGTCGATTGAAAAAAAAATTGCTCCAGGTCAAAGAATCGAACTCGAATTGCTCCAGGCAAGCCTCTCAGTCGTTGTGCTACGGGAGATTGTTACAACAAGATGGCTAAATACGTAAATAAATATTTTCAGAAACTGCTTTAAATAGAATTTCATTCCAAAAGAATACTCTCTTACAGTCTGCATGAGTAGAGTATGCATGAAATTTCTCACCGAAGAGTTTGTAATTCTTTACAACATTAATCGAATCAGAATGGATTTTAGAAAGAGAAAAAAAGAAAAAAAGTCGAACTACCCTCCGGGGTTTGAACCCGCAATTTTTATTTGCAGGTCAATGCCTTTGCCGATTCATCCACCGGCCTCTTCTCGAGCGCGCAACAATAAAGTAATTTGTTCGCTGCCTTTGAAAATACTTCTATCCGTTCAAGTTAGTACACCTTGACCAGTTTTTTACGCCTACCTTCGAACTCCTTTATCAGAATTTAAAAAAAATTTTACGGGACCACCGTGGGAAACTACCCTTTCAAACAAAAAAGAAAAAAAGCAAAAAAGTCATTGCGTTACAAAGTTATGCGTGAACAGGACCAAAAAATACCTACGCGTCGAATTGATAACCTCCTCCTTTTTTGAAGTCGGTTAAAAAGAAGGAAAAATTTGGATTAAAGGTATTATTCAGGCAAAACATTCAACTCCAAGATCCTTTTTAGTAAAATTAGAAAATGGTAAAATATATCGGAGAAATTGTTCAGTACTAAAAAGAAGGTTTCGAAATGAAGAATGAGGTCCCGTTGCAATTGTTACATAAATTAATTAAACATAAATATAAAATTGATGTTATGTAGATAGAGGAAAAATATATATAAAAATATGTAAAAAAAAAAAAATATAAAAAAAAAAAGAGAAGGTAGTAGAATGAAATAGATTGAAACTAGAAGTAATCGCAACATTTGCTTATTGTAATGAGAATGATATAGAAACAAATATTTGTCACATAAAATACAATAGTGTAAAAAAAAAAAAAAAAAATAGAGTAAATAGCTTGAGAAAAATTTTGAAGTAATTTTGAATTAGTAACTTTTAATCGTAATGGAATACTATGTACTTAATAGCAAATGATGTATTTAATGAATTATAATTGAAATATTGTAATACAATTCTGAAAGGGGGAGATGTAGTATAGTCTGACTATATAATGTAAATTCAATACAATCAAACTGAAGTCAAACTACACTATACGCTTCCTCATATCTATCATCACCGAGAGTGATCAACCCAGTTGTTATCAGAACTCCAATAAACCAACATTGAACTTAACCGCTCTTTCAATAATATAATACACCTTGGTCTGCCTTGGGCTAACATCTTTTCCAAGACTGACGTCTGTTCCTTGATCTGTTTGATGAGTGTGTACCTCTTTTATCAGCTAGTTCTAAACCTTGTTTTACTGCGGTAATTAAATCGCTGATTGTTGAAAGGGAGTTTCTTTTCCACTGGGCCAAAAAAGTCAACAGTGATACTGCTAGAAGATCTTTTAAGCGTATTAGGAATATAGTTGTAGCTAAAATTAAGGAAGCAAAGAGGAATTTTTATGTTCGTAAGCTTGACCCTTCCCTCCCATTGAAAACGATATGGAATAATTTGCGCCAATTGGGTATTCATTCTAAAAAAGAAGTCACCGCCCCCAACCACTGTCCTGAAACCCTAAACCAATATTTCTTATCTCGCCATTCGGCGGACATGCCTTATACCCCCATCACTTCCTCCTCTGATGGCTTCAGCTTCCGTTGTGTGGACCCCCTTGAAGTGCTCACTGCCCTGAATTCTGTTACATCTAAAGCGACTGGTAGTGATAACATCTCGCCTAGGTTTCTAAATTTGCTCATCCCTTGTCTGTTGCCCGTCTTAACTCATATTTTCAACTCCTGCCTCACAGTATCTAAGTTTCCCTCGTCTTGGAAGCTTGCTTTAATTATACCTATACCCAAATGCCCATCTCCTGCTAGTCCTTCTGATTTCCGGCCTATCAGTATTCTTCCATTTCTGGCTAAGGTTCTTGAAAAGCTGATAGCCACTCAAATCCTTGAGTATTGTAATCGACATCGACTCATAAATGTGTGGTAATCGGGCTTTCGCAAGCACCACAGCTGCGAAACTGCGCTCCTCAAAGTTACAACTGATATCCGCAACTCTCTTGACGTTCACCACGCTTGCTGCCTATTGCTACTAGACTTCTCTAAAGCCTTTGTTAGCGTCAACCACTCTCTGCTTTTGCAGAAACTCTCCTCTCGTGCCCATTTTTCTTCTTCTGCTATCAAACTCTTGCATAGCTTTTTAACCAACCGCTCTCAGAAAGTTATACTTGGTGGCTGTAGTTCCTCGATAGCTCCGCTTTGTGCTGGCGTCCCTCAAGGTTCCATTCTGGGTCCTCTTTTATTCAGCATCTTTATCAACGATCTTCCTTCGGTAGTAAAACATTCTAAGATACATATGTACGCCGATGATGTGCAACTTTATATTTCTGCGCCCGGCGACCAAATTCAAAGATGTGTGGAGGAGTTGCTGTTGATCTACGTCGTGTTTCTTCCTGGTCGACCTCAAACTTACTTCAGCTTAATCCTTCGAAGTCCCATTGCATCTTTTTCTCTCATTCTGCCACTGTTCGTCCCGACTTCTCCGTTATTGCTTTAAATGGGGTTCCTCTAGTGAGTGTTAAGAAGGTAAGAAATCTAGGAGTTATCTTGAATGCCAAAATGACCTGCTGCGATCATGTTAGCTCCATCATTCGTAAAACATATGGGCAACTGTCGAAACTTAGGTTCCATTGTAACTTGCTCAGTAGGACCGTCCGTATGTACTTAGGGAAGGCACTAATTTTACCTCTTCTAATGCATGGTCTTTCTATTTTTCCTGCTCTAGACTCCTCCTGCGCCCGTAAACTTGAAATTGCCTTTAACGCCTGTGTTCGATTTGTTTACAAATTACGCCGTTTTGACCATATCTCGCCCTATTCTAATTCCGTTATGGGCTGCTCTTTTAGTGACTATCGTGAATATAGACTTCTGCGTCTATTTCATGATATCCTCCAGCATCGTAAACCATCTTATCTCAATCAGTTTGTGCAGCTCACACAGTCATTTAGAAACAATAATGTGATTATTCCGCGTTTCCGAACTTTAATTGGTCAGCGTTCTTTCTTCGTCCACGCAGCTCTTTTATGGAATTCTCTCCCTGTGGAATTACAACGTGCCGATTCAGCGGGCATCTTCAGGAAGCATCTTTTTGATTTAATTTCGAATAGGACTGTTTAGAGCATGAATACTAAACATAAATAATTGTTTTTAGTTTAATTTTTTGAAGTGAAAACTTCTATAGGCACGTTGGGCACTTTTTGGCCTGGGGAAAAAACTAAAAACTCGCGTCACGCGCACTTTTTGTGTGCCATCACGCGCACGTACCATCACGTGAGAAAAATGTCTCCTTTGGGGGTTTTAGTTTTAATTATGTAGTATGAATTATATATTATATATTAAATATTATATATTAAATATTATATATCGAATATTATATATTTAATATTATATATTAAGTATTGTGTATTATGGGCTATGTAGTGTACTACGTACTATGAGCTATGTACTAATTATTATGTATTAATTATTATGTTCTATGTGCTATGTATTATGAATTATGCAGTAGGTACTATGTACTATGCACTATGTACTATGCACTATCTACTATGCACAATGTATTATGTACTATGTACTACACACTATTTACTATGTACTGTATATTATGCACTATTTACTATGTACTATATACTATATACTATGTACTATGTATTATGTTCTATGTACTATGTACAATGCATTATGTATTATATACTACGTACTATTTACTATGCACTATGTACTGTATATTATGCACTATTTACTATGTACTATATACTATGTATTATGTTCTATGTACTATGTACTATGTACTATGTTCTATGTACTATGTACAATGCATTATGTATTATATACTATGTAATATTTACTATGCACTATGTACTGTATATTATGCTTATTTACTATGTACTATATACTATGTATTATGTACTATGTACTATGTTATATGTACTATGTACAATGCATTATGTATTATATACTATGTACAATTTACTATGCACTATGTACTGTATATTATGCTTATTTACTATGTACTATATACTATGTATTATGTACTATGTACTATGTACTATGTACTATGTACTATGTACTATGTACTATGTACTATGTACTATGTACTATGTACTATGTACTATGTACTATGTACTATGTACTATGTACTATGTACTATGTACTATGTACTATGTACTATGTACTATGTACTATGTACTATGTACTATGTACTATGTACTATGTACTATGTACTATGTACTATGTACTATGTACTATGTACTATGTACTATGTACTATGTACTATGTACTATGTACTATGTACTATGTACTATGTACTATGTACTATGTACTATGTACTATGTACTATGTACTATGTACTATGTACTATGTACTATGTACTATGTACTATGTACAATGCATTATGTATTATATACTATGTACTATTTACTATGCACTATGTACTGTATATTATGCACTATTTACTATGTACTATATACTATGTATTATGTACTATGTACTATGTACTATGTACTATGTACTATGTACTATGTACTATGTACTATGTACTATGTACTATGTACTATGTACTATGTACTATGTACTATGTACTATGTACTATGTACTATGTACTATGTACTATGTACTATGTACTATGTACTATGTACTATGTACTATGTACTATGTACTATGTACTATGTACTATGTACTATGTACTATGTACTATGTACTATGTACTATGTGCTATGTACTATGTACTATGTACTATGCACTATGTACTATGTACTATGTACTATGTACTATGTACTATGTACTATGTACAATGCATTATGTATTATATACTATGTACTATTTACTATGCACTATGTACTGTATATTATGCCTATTTACTATGTACTATATACTATGTATAATGTACTATGTACTATGTATTATGTCCTATGTACTATGTACAATGCATTATATATTATATACTATGTACTATTTACTATGCACTATGTAGTGTATATTATGCACTATTTACTATGTACTATATACTATGAATTATGTATTATGTACTATGTTCTATGTACTATGTACAATGCATTATGTATTATATACTATGTACTATTTACTAGGCACTATGTACTGTATATTATGCTTATTTACTATGTATTATATACTATGTATTATGTACTATGTACTATATACTATGTACTATGTACTATGTACTATGTTCTATGTACTATGTACAGTGCATTATGTATTATATACTCTGTACTATTTACTATGTACTATGTACTGAATATTTTGCTTATTTACTATGTACTATATACTATGTATTATGTACTATGTACTATGTACTATGTAATACGTACTATGTTCTATGTACTATGTACAATTCATTATCTATTATATACTATGTACTATTTACTATGCACTATGTACTGTATATTATGCTTATTTACTATGTACTATATACTATGTATTGTGTACTATGTACTATGTTCTATGTACTATGTATAATACATTATGTATTATATACTATGTACCATTTACTATGTACTATGTACTATTTACAATGTATGCACTATGTACTATCCACTTTGTACTATGGCCATAGAAATCCACACATTTGAAAATTAGTATGTGGGTATAAAGTTTAATCGTGCATTTCCGAAGCTTGGTTTAGCCTTCCACGCGACTCATCGGATACCAAAAATGTATGTACATCGTTCATTATATTTATAGGAAGTGAGTAACTACTTTTGACTGCATTAAATTAGTTATCCTAAATTGATGTTAAAATGTCCTTATCCTATTGTAATATTAAGATTGATTTGGAAATATAGACTGGCCGGCCGTAGAAGTTTTCACTTCCAACGTGTGGTCCTACGCACACTCATATTTTTCTTATTACTTTACATATTCTTTTACTGTAATTCTAATTTCCTTCTGTTAATTTTTTTTTATTTTTTTCTCTTGTTAACTTTCTTTATATTTTTTTTCTCTCTCCTTGTCATCTTTGCTGTCTTCCAAATTTTTAATTAATGTACTATTATATAAGATTTTAATGTTGTCTCAAATAAATAAATAAATAAATAAATAAATCTTTCACGTGAACTGGGTACACGCGAGTTATATCTTCTACATAGAATTAGATATTAGTATAAACATTTTTCTTAATTCATTATATCTTCTACAGGAAATAATTTTTTTTTTCATTATATCTTCCATATAAAAATTAGATAAGCATAATACTTTATCTTAATTCATTTACTTTTCATTTTTTTACACATTAAGCAAATTTCATATTATTAAATCTAGATAATCATGTTTCATTGTTTCAACTTAATACGATCATGTTACGTCTGCCCTCGAAATTCCGAAAAACAAAATTAATTGCATCAGCTTTTTATTGTAACATGTAAAGGATAGGTGAAAAACCTAAAATTAGAGTTTTCCAGTTTCATACGGAGAGTCGAGGGTTCAGACATTTTTTATATACAAAAGAGAACGAATATATTTCAATAAAAGCTCACTATTGTATTATTCAATATTTATTGTGTTTTTTTGTTATCGGAAAGTACCGAAGTAGTTAACAGGCGCAGTCGGCTAGGATTCCCAAAAAATTATTGGAATCTTTTCGAAACGAAAAATTTGTTAGATAAATATATTTCGTGAAATCAAAAGAAAATTGATTAGTGAATTTAAAACGCAACAACTGGGATCGAAGCACAGAGCTGAAGGCATATCAGATCTGGTAGATTTTAATCTCTTGGCTTTCTGGAAGAACCTATACAAATGCTGCTTGGCTGGATTACGATATTACTGCTCTGGTAAGTTTCTTGTATTGATATATTTCCTTCCTTTTAATGTCCAAACACTTGCGATTATTTAAAAAGAAAGCTGAAGACTCCCCGTATTCTACTCAAAATTCTAGTGATTTAAGTAAGAATTCCGCTGAAGACGGAACTATTGATTCAAAACCTTCAAAAAGCTTTCAAGTGATTAAAAGTAACAGTTTGAGTTATTCTAATATAAGTGGCATATTTGACCAATTAAAAATCCCCGACGCGGTTAAAGATTTACCAAATTTCGATGGTAATCCTCGTGTTTTATTTGATTTTATTGAAAATTTGCAAGAAATTTCAACTTTAATTTTACCAATAGACGGTACAGGCCATTCAAAAATAATACTAAGAGCTATTCGAAACAAAATAGTTGGCGATGCCAACGAAATCTTGAACATGTACGGGACTCCCATGAAGTGGGAAGAAATAAAGAATAATTAATTTACGCATTACGCTGATAAAAGAAATGAAACAAGTTTAATTCGAGATTTGCATTCCCTTCGTCAAAATCAAGATAGTGTTGAGAAGTTTTATTCAAAAATAATTGAAATTTTGTCCACAATTCTAAATCATGTGAAAGTGCACGAATCAAATGTTAGTGTTATAATTTCTAAACAAGCCCTTTACAATGAAATGTGTCTAAACACGTTCCTAACTGGCCTTAGGGAACCACTGGGTGCTACCATCAGAGCCATGAGACCTAAAAGTTTACAAGAAGCTTTCAACTTCTGCTTAAGTGAACAAAATACTTATTATATACGAAACTCTCAACAATTAAGATCTAACCCAACGGTTATAAAAAAACCACCGTTCAAATTGAGCACACCCACTTTTAATCGTCAGTATACACTGCCGAAACCAAATTATAACACGCCAAACACCAATTTTAATTTACCCAAATTTAATCCCCACAAATTCAACAGGCCAATCGGCCAAATTTTCAGTTCCAAAGAACAAGTGTTCAGAATGCTAGACCCTTTACGAAAAGTCATCCAGAACCCATGGGTACATCTAGTGGTAACACTAGTATAAAACCTTTTTATCCAAACAGATTCAGCCAAACACAAGGTGTCCAAAGAACAAATTTCCCTAAATATATCGCAGAGGAAATTTTCAACGTAGAATCTAAAAATGAAGAAGTGAACCCAAGTGATAACTTCCAAGAAACAAATAATCTCAATCAAGAACAAGAATTTCAAAATAATTGCAACAATGACACAGTTGAAACATACCTTCGAAGTTTAGATGATTATTATAATCAAAACGAAACTACTTGCAACGAAATAGACGACGCAAATTTTCAATAAAATGCCTCGGAAATCAAATCGGTTATATATATATACATATATTGATATCAATAATCACGAATACTTTCTTTTGTCATATATACATATCAGGGCACCGGATAATACAGTTTTAAAATTTTTAGTTGATTCAGGAAGCAACAGGTCCTTCATTAATCCGGAGTTAATTGATCCAAAACTCGTAGAAACAATAGATCCTATTAAAGTGAATACTGTATTTTCCTCCTATTTAGTAAATAAACAGGTGACCCTAAAGTGCTGCAGTGAATTTAATGTGAATAAAAAATTAAATTTTGAACTCTTCAAATTCCATAGTTATTTCGACGGGTTGATCGGGTTAGAAATCATGAGACAACTCGGAATAAAACTAGACTTTGAGAATTCGGTATTAAAAACAAAACATACTCGTATCCCTCTATTAAACAAACCTAATTTTGCATCAAAACCGTATACAGTTCCACCTCGTACTAAGATTATTGCTTATGTACCAGTGGACATTAAATCTGGGAATATCCATATAAAACCCACTCAAATCAAGGATCACCTAATAATTCCAGAAGGAATCTACCAGTGTAAAGAATGGTATTCATTAGTCGAAGTAATCAATTCCTCAGACCATCCTCAGAATTTTGTTATAGAGCAACCACTCAAAGTTCAACCCTTAGATTCGAGTCAATACCTTGAAGTTCATAATTTTTCCTTTAGTAGTCATGAAAATCAAACACATCTGGAAATTTCGGAATCAATCCGCATCTCCCACTTAAACAGTGAAGAGCGAAACGCCATTCTTAATCTTTGTGATCAGTTTAAAGAAATATTTTATAAAGAAGGTCAAGACTTGACTTTTACAAATAAAATCAAGCATGAGATCAAAACTAAGGACGGCATTCCCATCTATACGAAATCGTATAGATACCCCCATATTCATAAAGAAGTCCAGAGGCAAATTTCTAAAATGACTGATCAGGGTATAACAAGACCTTGCTTTTCCCCATGGTCTTCGCCAATTTGGATTGTCCCAAAGAAACGGGACGCTAGTGGTATTCAGAAGTGGCGGTTAGTCGTAGACTACCGTAAACTTAATGAAAAAACCACCGATGATAAATACCCCTTGCCCAATATTACAGATATATTGGACAAATTAGGCAAATGTCTTTATTTTAGTACTTTAGACTTGGCATCTGGCTTCCACCAGATTGAACTCAAGCCAGAAGACATACCGAAAACAGCCTTTACGGTGGAGAACGGGCATTATGAATATGTCCGTATGCCATTCGGACTCAAAAATGCTCCATCCACGTTTCAACGTGTGATGGATAACGTTTTACATGATCTTCAGGGTAAAAATTGTCTCGTGTATATGGATGACATTATTGTCCTTTCTTTTCAACAGACAAACAACAGTGTATTAGGCACACAAAACCAAGAGAGAAGGAGGCACTGGTTTGATGATCAATGCAAGAGAAGCATTGAAATAAAAAACCAAGCAAGACAGGTGTACCTAGAAAGAATGACTAGAGGAAACCACGAGAAATATGTAGCAGCACGAAGTCACGAAAAAGTTATTAAGGAAGAAAAAAAGTGACTACTTTAGAAATAGAATAAGTGCGATTAAGCAAAGCTACACTAATAAAGACGCTAGGAGTTTCTACAAAGAAGTCAACATGATTAAGAAAGGATACAAACCCACCTGCACCATGGTAAGAAGAGAAGATGGTACTATAGCTAGTAGTATCGAGGACATACTCGAGGTGTGGGAGAAATACTTTAGAGACTTCTTCAAAGAGAACATAAACCTAACACAGGGAGAAGCAGACAACCGTAGTACAGATGACCCAGAAAACGATACGCCAGATCCTACAATAGAAGAAGTTGCAAATGCCATAGCGAAACTAAAATATGAGTGTGCGTAGGACCACACGTTGGAAGTGAAAACTTCTACGGCCGGCCAGTCTATATTTCCAAATCAATCTTAATATTACAATAGGATAAGGACATTTTAACATCAATTTAGGATAACTAATTTAATGCAGTCAAAAGTAGTTACTCACTTCCTATAAATATAATGAACGATGTACATACATTTTTGGTATCCGATGAGTCGCGTGGAAGGCTAAACCAAGCCTCGGAAATGCACGATTAAACTTTATACCCACATACCAATTTTCAAATGTGTGGATTTCTATGGCCATAGTACATAGTGGATAGTACATAGTGCATACATTGTAAATAGTACATAGTACATAGTAAATGGTACATAGTATATAATACATAATGCATTATACATAGTACATAGAACTTAGTACATAGTACACAATACATAGTATATAGTACATAGTAAATAAGCATAATATACAGTACATAGTGCATAGTAAATAGTACATAGTATTTAATAGATAATGAATTGTACATAGTACATAGAACATAGTACGTATTACATAGTACATAGTACATAGTACATAATACATAGTATATAGTACATAGTAAATAAGCAAAATATTCAGTACATAGTACATAGTAAATAGTACAGAGTATATAATACATAATGCACTGTACATAGTACATAGAACATAGTACATAGTACATAGTATATAGTACATAGTACATAATACATAGTATATAATACATAGTAAATAAGCATAATATACAGTACATAGTGCCTAGTAAATAGTACATAGTATATAATACATAATGCATTGTACATAGTACATAGAACATAGTACATAATACATAATACATAGTATATAGTACATAGTAAATAGTGCATAATATACACTACATAGTGCATAGTAAATAGTACATAGTATATAATATATAATGCATTGTACATAGTACATAGGACATAATACATAGTACATAGTACATAATACATAGTATATAGTACATAGTAAATAGGCATAATATACAGTACATAGTGCATAGTAAATAGTACATAGTATATAATACATAATGCATTGTACATAGTACATAGAACATAGTACATAGTACATAGTACATAGTACATAGTAAATAGTGCATAGTGCATAGTGCATAGTACATAGTACATAGTACATAGTACATAGTACATAGTACATAGTACATAGTACATAGTACATAGTACATAGTACATAGTACATAGTACATAGTACATAGTACATAGTACATAGTACATAGTACATAGTACATAGTACATAGTACATAGTACATAGTACATAGTACATAATACATAGTATATAGTACATAGTAAATAAGCATAATATACAGTACAGTGCATAGTAAATTGTACATAGCATATAATACATAATGCATTGTACATAGTACATATAACATAGTACATAGTACATAATACATAGTATATAGTACATAGTAAATAAGCATAATATACAGTACATAGTGCATAGTAAATATTACATAGTATATAATACATATTGCATTGTACATAGTACATAGAACATAGTACATAGTACACAGAACATAATACATAGTATATAGTACATAGTAAATAGTGCATAATATACAGTACATAGTGCATAGTAAATATTACATAGTATATAATACATAATGCATTGTACATACTACATAGAACATAATACATAGTACATAGTATATAGTATATAGTACATAGTAAATAGTGCATAATATACAGTACATAGTAAATAGTGTGTAGTACATAGTACATAATATATAGTGCATAGTAGATAGTGCATAGTACATAGTGCATAGTACATAGGACATACTGCATAATTCATAATACATTGCACATAGAACATAATAATTAATACATAATAATTAGTACATAGCTCATAGTACGTAGTACACTACATAGCCCATAATACACAATACTTAATATATAATATTAAATATATAATATTCGATATATAATATTTAATATATAATATTTAATATATAATATATAATTCATACTACATAATTAAAACTAAAACCCCCAAAGGAAACATTTTTCTCACGTGATGGTACGTGCGCGTGATGGCACACAAAAAGTGCGCGTGACGCGAGTTTTTAGTTTTTTCCCCAGGCCAAAAAGTGCCCAACGTGCCTATAGAAGTTTTCACTTCAAAAATCATAAGGCTCCAGGTCCAGATGGCATACCCCCGGAAATCTTAAAAAATGGTGGGGAGAAGTTATGCCATGTCTTACATAGCCTCATCGTAAAACTATGGAGAAGCAGCAAGTTGCCAGAAGAATGGCTTTTAGGTACAATAGTCCCCGTCCATAAAAAATGTGAATTGATGAACTGCAAAAACTACAGACCAATATCTTTGTTGAACACAGCTTACAAAGTGCTTTCACATATTTTATTTAATAGACTGAAACCACATTTGGAGGATAAAGTAGGCGATTACCAAGCAGGATTTAGAACAAATAGATCGACAACAGACCAGATTTTCATAATGAGACAAATACTTGAAAAATGCTGGGAAGAAAGCATTGATATTCATCTTCTTTTTGTTGACTATATAAATGCTTACGACCTGCTTAATAAAAGAGAGTTGTGGAAGAAGATGAGTGAAATGGGTTTTCCGAAGAAATTAATACACCTATGCAGAATGACGACCAAAAATTGTAAAACACAAGTGAGAATACGAGGATGCAACTCGATCAACTTCCCTCAAGAATCGGGTCTGCGACAAGGAGATGCGATCTCACCAATACTTTTTAACATTGCTCTGGAAGCAATAATGAGGGAAACACAGCTTAATGGAGCAAATAGCATCTTCACAAGGAACATTCAGGTACTAGCCTGGGCAGATGACATAGTCATAATTGGACGCAAAGCGCAAGATGTAAAAGAAACCTTTTCCAAAATTGTTCAAAGTTCAATCTACGAGTAAATGACACAAAAACAAAGTATATGATCGTATCAAAACGAGGACAACGATTAGGGCGAAGTATCAGCCTTGATGATCATAGTGTGGAAATTGTAGAAAACTTTATCTATTTAGGGACAATGCTTACTGCAGAAAATAAGATAAAGGACGACATCCATAGGCGCATCGTAGCCGCAAATAAAACCTATTTCGCACTAGTCCCGGTCCTAAAAAACAAAGAAATTTCAAGACAGTGCAAGGTTAGACTATATAAAACATTAATCCGCCCAGTTTTATGCTATGGGTCTGAGGCCTGGACATTGACCCAACAAACAGAAAATCAACTTAAAATCTTCGAAAGGAAGATCTTAAGAAGAATATTTGGTCCTGTAAGGGTTAACCAGAACGAATGGCGCATTAGGACAAACGAAGAACTTCTAGAAATGTATGACGAAATTAATATAGTTACATACATAAGGCTGAATAGACTGCGATGGTTCGGACACGTTGTACGAGCTTCAGAAGATAGAATGCTAGCCAGGATTTTTAATGGTAGACCATCAGGAAGAAGAAGAGTAGGACGACCAAGAAATAGGTGGATGGATGACGTGCTAGCAGATATACGGAAATTTCATATAACAAATTGGAGAGAGCTAGCAAGACGTAGAGATGACTGGAAGAGGAGACTTCGAGAGGCCCGAGTCCTGCAAGGACTGTAGCGCCATCCAAGAAGAAGTATTGTCTTTTCAACGTCCTTAGAAGAGCATTTAACCAACCTTGCCGCGGTTTTTAAAAGACTCAGACAAGCAAACCTAAAGGTACAGCTGGACAAATCAGAGTTCTTGCATAAGGAAATAGCCTTTCTTGGGCATATAGTAACATCCGAAGGCGTTAAGCCAAATCCAGACAAGCTTAAGGCGATTAAAAATTTCCCTCTGCCTAAAACCCAAAGACAAATAAAGTCTTTTCTCGGACTTCTCGGTTATTACCGAAAGTTCATAAAAGACTTTGCCAAACTGACAAAACCAATGACAGCATGTCTCCGGAAGGGCAACGAAATTAAACTAGATGCAAAATACAAAGAATGCTTCGAAATTTGCAAAAACATTTTATGCAACCAACCAGTTGTACAATACCCAGACTTCTCCAAGCCATTCATTCTTACCACGGATGCTAGTAACATAGCATTAGGTGCCATCCTTTCCCAAGGTCCTGTAGGGTCTGATAAACCAGTATGTTATGCGAGTCGGACGCTGACAAAATCCGAGCAGAACTATAGCACAATTGAAAAGGAGCTTCTGGTTATAGTCTGGGGGAGCAAATACTTTCGGCCCTATTTATTTGGGAGAAAATTTAAAATCATCACGGACCACAAACCCCTTACATGGCTCTTTTCCCTCCGCGAACCAAACTCCAAGCTCGTTCGTTGGCGCCTCAAACTCGAAGAGTTTGATTACGAGTTATTTTACAAAAAAGGCAAACAAAACACCAACGCCGATGCCCTATCACGTATAGAAATTAACGTAAACGAGTCAGGTAAAACTAACACAGACAACGCAAGAAGTTCGACTTCTAGCATACATTCGGCACAAGAAAATTTAAATGACCATATACACATATCTGAACGTTCAATTAATGAGTTCTCTCAGCAACTTATACTAGAAAAAACTGATCAATCAATCAAATCTCAAAATTCAATAAAAACAATTTTCAATCAAAGAGAAGGCAAATGTTCAAAACACCATGACGACTTGATGGAAATCAACGAATAATTCGACAAGATTAAGTCAAACCAAGATGATCTTAATGATCAAATGAATAGGCAAATAGTATTAAATCAGAAAATGCTTGAAAGGTTTTATAATGTTACTAAACATATTAACCAACAGCAAGATACACTTAATAAATTTATTAAAGATTGGCAAATTAGTCTAAGTAACAAAATAAAGAAATTGGATTTGGATTTAACAGCAAATCAAATATTTAATCAATTAGTGTACGACATAGATTTACTAAACGATCACTTGAAAGACGTATCTGAATCAATAGTTCTGGCTAAGATAAATATAATATCTAAAAACATTCTGCACCCTGCAGAAATAAGTTATGTCAATAAGATTTTAGAAGAACAAAAAATAAACATTAAATCAGAAGAAAATATGTATGAATTATTGGAGTTACAAGCTTATTACAACGCATCAAATATAATTTTCATAATCAAAATCCCAATTGTCCACTCTGAAATATTTTCCTTTTATCGTTTAAAAAATTTGCCAATTAATGATAACTATACAATAACCTTAAATTCCCCCTACCTTCTCCTTAACAAAAACCAATATCAATACATGAACGAACCATGTCCAGTAGTTGAACAAATAAGATACTGCCCTGTCAAAAACATTAAAGATATTGGCATGGACCAATGTGTACCTAACATCATCAACAATGCCAAAGCACACTGCAAACTAGTAGAACAACACGTTCAGCCTAGCATAGAAGTGATAGAGGATAACTATTTGCTAATCGTCAGCCGAGAAGAAATCACCATAACAACAACATGCAGCCCGAACCTAAATACGAAGATACTAAGAGGCATATCACTTATTCATTTTGATAACTGCACTATCGAAATAAACGACATAAAATATTCAAGTAAATCCTTTGCTTACTGGGACAAAACAGAAATTATATCGACCCTGTACAACACCATAAACTACACTCAAATAATTCGGGAGCTAAACCTAAGGAAACTCAGCAACTGGACCGAGGAAAACACGAAAGCGATAGAATTACTCAATAAGGGTATTCACGATTCGGTGGAAACAGGTCTAGCTTCGTAGGTTTGGGTGCAACGTAGGAAAACTTTCCAACGATACAACAACAATTGTACAGAATGAAACTTTGCAACCCTGCAAAAATTTTCTAGACCCCCCAGCCAGTGTAAAGTTTTCCTATGGCAACGAGAAATCAATTGGCATATGGCGATTTTGTTTCAAGTACTGGCGATTTTGTTTAAAGTGTTTAATTGTTTTAGAAAAATCGCTAGCGAAAATGTAAAAAAAGAAAAAACGAAAAATAGATCGAAACCAAATAAAAAGTAGACTAGCTTGACAGTTCTTGACAATCAGCTGATGAGAAGAACTCTAATTTGTCAAGGGGCGTTCACGATATGAAGAAAACAGCTCTTGGAAAAATAATCCTGGGAAACATTTCCTACGAATCGTGAATACCCTTAATATAAGATCTAAAACATCAGAAGCCTTCTCTTAGGCGCCCATTACACGATAGGTTTTGCTGTCAGTTTTTCCACAGTTTTGCCTACGACTGACGGAAAACCTAACGTCTAAGGCAGAGGTGTCAAACTCAATTTTGTAGAGGGCCATATATTAAATTTTGAATTCGTAGGTGGGCCAGATTGAAAATAAAAAAAATGGACTGAATTATTATAACATTTGATTTATTAAATTATATAAGTATATAATATAAGGTTGTTAAAAATCATATCAAAGTTATAAAAGATGGTAGGTAGTTATTTTGAGCTCGAGGATCCAGATACCTGACTTCTCTTGTTTTTGACAAGCTCATTGATGTCAGGTATCATATTCGTTGTAGTTATTTTAAGAATTGATTGGAGATGTTCATTCGTAAGTCTTGTGCGATGTTTGTTGTTATTTATTTTCATGACGGAAAACATCTGCTCACATAAATAGGTGCTACCAAACATGCAGAGAATGCGTGCTGCATGCTTTTTTAATTCCGGGTAATTATCCAAACTCTTGAAATATTGTATATAAAATGAAAGAGCGTTAATCTCATTAAATTTTTCTTTCAAAATACTGTCCGATTGAAGATCTATCAACTCCATTTGCAAATGAACTGGTGCCTGTGAAGCTTCAAAATTGAATGGATTGTTGAAAATTGGGAATTCCATTTCATTCATTTTGTGAAAGTCTTCAAAACGATTGTTGAATTCCGTAATCAAATTTTGCAGAAGTTGAGAATATTCTACCAATTTTTTTTGGTTCACTGTGCCAAATGATTTTAAATGAGGGAAATGGTCCAAAGTTTGATTTTTTACCTGATTTTCCCACAGCCTCAACTTTGTTTCAAAGGCTTGAATATATGAATACATTTGAGTGACAATCAGATTTTTACCCTGTAACTTTATATACAGATCAGTCAAGTGTTTATTCATATCTACCAAAAAGGCACAATCGATCCACCAGTCATTGTCATAATCAATTGGTTTGCCTTTCTCTAACATGAAAGCTTGAATAGGGTCACGTAATGCAAAAAATCTTTCTAAAACTACTCCTCGACTGAGCCAACGAACTTCGGTGAAATAAGGGACATCAGAAAACTTTTCGTCCAAATCTTGTAAAAATTGCCTGAACTGTCGGTGATTTAGTCCTCTGCTCCTTATAAAATTTACAATTTTAATTATAGGTTGCATGACATGATCCATTTTCTAACTGTCGGGGTAGGGTGTGCCGGGGCACGAAGAAGGTGAAATTGCCATAAAGGCCGGAAGACTATCATTACAAAAAAACTTGGGGAAGGGGACTCAAAAAAAAGAGGTGGCTCGGACGGTTCGACCGCCGGGGGAAGTGTCGCGAATTTACGCATCCAATGCACCGGTTGCAGGCACGACTAGCGGTGCTCTAGCTAGCTCGTCAGATGGGGTGGGGTTCGCGGTGCTTGGATGCCTGAGGGGGTGACAGTTATACTGTTAAATCGCTCGTGCCTATGCAACAACAAAACTAAAGGGGGCGACGAGGGGGTGGAACAACGTCCAGGGCCAACGAGAGGGGCAAAAAGGGGGAAGAAAAGAAAGAATTAGAAGGGTGGTTGCTGGTCACCAGGTCATCCTTAGGGGCTACATTATATCAAACAATATAAACAAATCATGCGTGGGCGGCACTTACCTTAGTTTATAAGGCATCCTTAATCTGGAGCCACACCTACTGGGGGTGTTTTTACTCGGTCATGTTATTGATTTCACGATATTTATTTGTTTAAGGTTATGTTAATTATGTATTTAAATTATATTATTCATTTGTTTAAGTTCATATTATTTAATACATTAAATTCATGTTGTTTATTAGTTTTAGGTTATGTTAATTATTTATTTAAATTATATTATTCATTTGTTTAAGTTCATATTATTTAATACATTAAATTCATGTTGTTTATTAGTTTTAGGTTATGTTAATTATTTATTTAAATTATATTATTCATTTGTTTAAGTTCATATTATTTGTTACCTTAGATCTACGTTATTTGTTTGGTTAAAGTTATGCTATTTATTTATCTAAATCTTATTTTATCTATGTATTTAAATTTATTTTATTTATTTATCTTGGCATCATTTTAGAGCCGTCATTGCAAAGTAAACAAAACCGCCAATAATAAGAGCGGCACGAAATCATTGAATTAAGAAAACGGAAAATCACTTTCCTGCATGAATTCCTTGGATACACTATATTTTCTTTATGTAGTCGATATTAAGTCACGTACTGCTCAAAGAAGTGAAAAACTTGGCACAGCAATTTATATCGGAAGGGAGATCAACGATGTGGTTTTAAAGAACAAATTACGTACAATTTATCACAAAAATACAAAGAAAATCGGCGTAGTTCACAGAAAGCGACCCGCGTCTAACCATTCTTTTCCTCCTCGCTTCCAAAACACTCGCACAATACCGCGACGGATTCAAGCACGCCTTTCTCGTGGAATTAGTTTTATTGTTTCAAAAAAAAAAAATAAAATTGCTTCAAAATAAGAGATAAAGTTTTGCAATGATACTTTCCTTACGAGGTTCTATCCATAAAAACCTTAACAAAGCCAATGCTATATTGCTGTATGTAAGCTGAATTATCTTCACAAATTCACTTATGCCGGCCGATTTTTCTCCACTTTCACGTTACTTTCTTATAAAAATACCCGAAACTAGTTACTATAAGCTTACGAGGTTCTATCCATAAAAATCTTAAAAAAAACAATGATATATTGCTGTATGTAAGCTGAATTATCTTCACAAATTCACTTATGCCGGCCGATTTTTCTCCACTTTCACGTTACTTTATTATAAAAATACCCGAAACTAGTTACTATAAGCTTACGAGGTTCTATCCATAAAAATCTTAAAAAAAGAGCAATGATATATTGCTGTATGTAAGCTGAATTATCTTCACAAATTCACTTATGCCGGCCGATTTTCTCCATTTTTCACATTCCTTTCTTATCAAAAAAAACCAGAAACTAGTTACTATAAGCTGTAATTCAATTATCTTTTTTAAATATTACAAAACCCGTTATCTCGATTAAATTGAAAACAAATTGGAGCTGCGGATCCAACACGAGACTCCTCTCTTCCCAACAATTTCAGCACCCACTCTCCTATCCAAAAAAAACTAGACATGCCCGCTTCCGAAATTTTTTTTTTTCAAAACCCGCCGGCTCACGCCGAAGGGAGCCAGCCGCGTCCCGTTAACTTGCATTCCTGGCTTCCTGGAGAATTCAAATCGTTTTACTGCAGTCGATTTTGCAGACGATTCTGCCTAAAAGTACTACTCGATGGCTGTTGATTTTGGTTGTATTTGTTGCTGCTGCTTTTATTAACTTTTTGAATATGTCTGTAGCATGATGCTTTAAGTCATAATAACCGCATATCGAAGCTGATATTCCGGGATTTGCGGGTATTTAAGGCTCAAAACAGAATAGGGACCGCGACGGCCGACTACAACTGCGATTTATGTCATAGTTGGACAGCGCAGCTAATGTATACCGAAATTGCAATCGCTACTTGAAACGTAACGTTTTGTATATCCAAAAATTGTGTTTTTTTTTAAAGAAAATTATGTTTTGTACGCCGACTTCAATTTTACGGCGCAGTGCCGCTACAGTTGCAATTTCGTTATACAACGTTGTTCTACATTTACGCTAAACGACCGACTTCGCCGTCCGCCGTCGCAGTCGCCATTCCGTTTTGGCCCTTATGGACAGCTTCAAGAGTTAAAGCTTTTTGCCAAATTGGTGTGTTTGTTTCTAAAATTTCTTATTTAAAAATTTTTCACATTCTGTCACCAATATTCGATGATATTTTTGAATTGGGGTCGAAGTTAGCCTAGGGTTAGTACAAGTGACTTGGATAATGTTTCCCCCCCGAACAACTATATTTGATGTAATAAGTAACAAAATTGTTTGCAGAATTTTAAGTTCTTCTAGATTATTGTCCATAAGTAGCCATAAGGCATCTGTTATATCTCTAGCGCCTTTTTAATCAACGACTTGTTGATTAATCAGTTTTAGCATAACACCTAAACTGAGCTTAATATTTTTCGAGTCTTTTGTTTCACACCCTCGGACTAATGGATATAGTATTTGGTTGACCGAATAATAAACAGGCATTAGCGGATAAGCTCTGCAAATTTTTGATATTGCTTCTTCGCATGCCTAGGTTTGGTAAGTGGCGTAACCAGCTTAGGGCGACCGTTACAATTTTTAAATGTTTGGATGCCAATGATTCCTGATGAATTATACAGTGAATTCCCACAAAATTCCCTGATGTTTTCTGTTTTAATTTCGTTACAACACCCGAAAGTTTGCCAGCCATGGCAGGAGCGCCATCCGTAGTTGTGCTGCTAAGTATATTCCAGTCGAGTTTATATTCTGCTATTAAATGCTCAATTGCAGAATAAATATCATTTGCTGTTGTAGTGCCTGTCAATGGAACGCACTTTAATAGTTCTTCAGTTATTTCAAAGTTACTGTTAATGCCTCGTATAAAAACAGCAAGTTGAGCTGTATCAACAGTATCAGTGCTCTCGTCAACAGCCAGTGAAAAGTTTGTAAATTCCTTAATTTTCTCCTTCAGTTGAAGAACCAAATTTTGAGATAAATCATTTATTCTTGAAGCAACAGTGTTTCTTGAGAGCGAAATATTTTGAATTATTGACTTTTGAGATGGAAATGAAACATCGGCAACTTTCAACATACAGTCTTTAATAAAATCACCATCAGTGAAAGGTTTTGATCTTTTCGCAATTTCTAATGCAATAATAAAACTTGATTTCAAGGCATCTTCGCTCTCTGTATTAGCTTTAGTAAACATCGTTTGTTGACCTTGAAGTTTAAATTTTAAAGATGACAATGTGTCGATTCTTATTTTTTCATTGTAACAATCGAATTTTGACTTATGATTCGTATCATAGTGTCTCTTCAAATTAAACTCCTTACAAACAGCAACTGTTCCCATTTAGACTGAAAAACTCTGCCCTCACTATCAACTTTACGTTTTTGTGACATTATGCCAAAATCGTAACAATTATGAAACCCGACACAATTACGGATATCGCACGCGCACGACACAAACAAATTCACAATACCTTCACAATCCACTATTTCGCAGTACAATTAAAATCTTTCTCCAACCGTATCGCTTTGATTACTCAACTCATCTGACTCACGTCGCTTCGTATTTTTACTATAATTAATTAATCTTTATAACTCACCCCTATCAATGTGAGGAGGCTTAATTCTAAAAAATTATCAGGAAATTCAAGCACAAAACAGGGTTATATAAAAATAGGTGTTAAAAAGAATGAAGAAAATACAACCCTTCAGTTTCAATGTCTGCATATTTTAGTTTACTTCCACCAGACTAATAAAAAATAAGGAAATTAAGTTATTATACTCCAGTTCTTTTTAGTTTTTAAAAATCATTCAAAATTATGATTTTGTTGATCATTCAAGTTGAGCGTAACCTGCTATGATTTGCTATTTATGATTCATTTTTAAATTTCGAGGAAGTACAATGGCTGGGATGGCCGCACAGAAGTCGTTTGAAACCTTCTGTTTCGAGTTTTCCGTTGAATTTTTCCTTTTAAAATTCCGTAACAAATGAGTTGAAATAACTGCCGCCACTCCTGTTTTTGTGTTATTTTCGTAGAACTACTCGTACACTTTGTTTTTCTATCGCATTCTATTAGAACGGCCAATTTGGCGTATGTTTTGACCTGAAGAAATTTGTTTCCTATTACTATGAAAACAATTTAACGAACAACCCTCGCATCAAAAAATTTGATTTATGATTCGATTTTCCTTCCTTTGCTGTTCTGCGTACTTTAATGAAAAGAGAGAGAATCTGGCTTTGTCTCGCCGAATTCACGTTGTATACGTTGCGATCGCGGGCCTTATTGATACGGCCCAGGGGCCGGAAGCGGCTCGCGGGCCGTATCTTTGACATGACTGGTCTAAGGTGTTGACTGACGCAATCCTCCGTATATTTTGATTTCCATTAATCATGACTGGTGGAATTGATTGCCGCTTGCATGAACGTGTAATGGCCGCCTTACAGCACCTTAGGAACATTCTTATCAATAGCTGCAGTTGCTCTTGGATCATACATAGATAGCCATAACCAAACTAAGGAAAAATGAAAGTAGTAACAACCATCCAACAGTAGTAGTACACACTACCGAAGCTACAAGGGCATCTCTTGATCACCTCGTCTGGCCATCGCTTCACTCTCAGGATGGAGGAGTTATATCTTCTACATAGAATTAGATATTTGTATTAACATTTTTCTTAATTCATTATGTCTTCTACCGGAAATAATATTTTTTTTTCATTATATCTTCCATATAAAAATTAGATAAGCATAATACCTTATCTTAATTCATTTACTTTTCATTTTTTTACACATTAAGCAAATTTCATATTATTAAATCTAGATAATCATGTTTCATTGTTTCAACTTAATACGATCATGTTACGTCTGCCCTCGAAATTCCGAAAAACAAAATTAATTGCATCAGCTTTTTATTGTAACATGTAAAGGATAGGTGAAAAACCTAAAATTAGAGTTTTTAAGTTTCATACGGAGAGTCGAGGTGTTCAGACATTTTTTATATATGTACGAAAGAGAACGAATATATTTCAATAAAAGCTCACTATTGTATTATTCAATATTTGTTGTGTTTTTTTTTGTTATCGGAAAGTACCGAAGTAGTTAACTCGCGCAATTTTTTTTTGTAATTTCAACACGTATTCATAGCATCAAAATACACATTTTCTCCAATTTTTATGAAAATCCGACTATTTTCCCGTTATTTATTGCATTTTTAGTAAAAAAAAATTCATACATTTTGGTTTTTTGAGGTCAGGATTCATTTTTAAAGTATTTATACTGCATGAGCTTGATAGTCTATTCATTCTCGAGTATTTTTCAATTTTTTTTTATTTTTCTACGACCAACAGAACTGGAAAAATTAAAAAAATAGTGTAGCAACGCACTCAAAATGCATCAAAAATCCACATTTATGCAATTTTCTCGTGCAGCGCAGGCCCGATTTTGCAGAATTTTTTTTCGCTTCATCTTAACATAATGTAAAGAAAAAAAAGAAAATATCCAACTTCCCAATTACATCACTATCATATGCCAATTTCCCTCTACGGTTTAGATAGGTTTGATGAGGAGATGAAAACAGAAATGAATAAATACTATAATACGATTATTATGAAAACTCTTATAACTGTTTTTATTGTAATTTATTATACTTTTTACAAATAAAATTCAATCCGCTCGTAATACACTAATGGAACATTATGTTTTACTCATACCTTTAAATAAAGTCAAATCATGTAGAAAAATCAAATCGCAAATCAATTACAGACTTATTCAGATTGTGAGCGATAGTTTTTGTTTAAAATAGATTTAACCTGCGGATTTCTAACGCTATAATTAAGAGAAATGTCAAGCGAAAAGTTCTTCTTATTTTTCGATGAATTGTATATTTTTTACAAAAAAGTTGTTGACCAGTTTCAATTGTCCAAAACTCATTTTAAAGCGCTATTACATACGACTTTATGTTTTCCACAAAAGAAATTCGCACCCTAAACGTGAAAAAGCTAGTTTTCGCTACTATTATTAACTTTTTCTCACCTGTTCTCCGGGGCGAATTTTTTTAAAACATATTCATATAACTTCTACTATTTTTCTCTTAATTATAGCGTTAAAAACTCGCACGCTAAATTAATTTTAACATATGAATACTTTCCCGCTGGACTTAACATATCGCCGCCTGATTGTAAGAACTAGGTAACTCCAAATTTTGTGATTATGAGTTATCATAGTTTCATGTAGTCAATATCGAGCAGTATTTAATGCAAAGATCCGGTAACTTGTTAAAGCAAACTAGCAACATCTATTAAACAATGTAAAAACTGGACAAATGAAAATACCGCACTTATTATCATGTTACGGATAGGTAACTAGAGAAATTAATTTTTTGCAGAATTTTGAGTTGCCTAGTTCTTGCACTCAGGCGGCGATATGTATGTAGTTCCTGAAGATAAAGTCGAAATTGAAATAGAAAATCCGTGCGCAAAGCAAATGATTACGATACTTTTGCGTCCCATTTCGTATGGAACCGAATTTATCCGCCAGCATCCTCATATATGCTTTAATATATGGAACATGAAATGTTAGGTCAAATAAATCAATAAAAAATGCAAGCTTGGCAACATTTTTTCAGGAGTACATGGCCAAATGGGCATATTCACACAGTGCACATTCATGGCGCCTAAAAACCGGTTTTATTGATGAGAGAGGGAAGGGAGCAGAAGAACTTAACGAAACATTTTTCACGCAAAAGCAAACGCGTGAAAACTGGCACACATATAAAAAGTTACTTCTATGGCTTGCATTCTTTAGCTCTGTTTTTCTCTAACAAGTAAATTTCATCTGCAATACATTTAAAGGTTCCTTTATAGCATTCAAATTTACTACACTCATTTACGCCCCGTCTGAGTTGCTAGGAGTTGAATAAAACCGGTTTTACTCACCACAATTATGGCAGCGTGTGAATATTCCCAATGGGCTTATTCACACAGTGCACATTCATGGCGCCTAAAACCGGTTTTATAGATGAGAGAGGGAAGGGAGCGGAAGAACTTAACGAAACATTTTTCACGCAAAAGCAAACGCGTGAAAACTGGCATTCTTTAGCTCTGTTTTTCTCTAACAAGTAAATTTCATCTGCAATACATTTAAATGTTCCTGTATAGCATTCAAATTTACTATCCATAATTTACGCCCCGTGTGAGTCGAGGAGTTGAATAAAACCGGTTTTACTCACCACAGTTATGGCAACGTGTGAATATGCCCAATGGAACACGATTAATGGGCATATTCGCACAGTGCACATTCATGGCGCCTAAAACCGGTTTTATTGATGAGAGAGGGAAGGGAGCGGAAGAACTTAACGAAACATTTTTCACGCAAAAGCAAAGGCGTGAAAACTGGCACGCATATAAAAAGTTACTTCTATCTCTTGCATTCTTTAGCTCTGTTTTTCTCTAACAAGTAAAGGAGACTGGTCATAGGAGCCCCAGGCCCGGCGCAAAAGAAAAGTATCTCAGATTATCGGTTATAATGAGTATTGAAATACTGTATAGTTTTTATTTCCGGTAAGTGTGGCAAAGGTGTTAATATTGGCATTTCTGTTTATTCAGGCGAAATACCTAATATCACCCTGTATTTTTGTAACCCTATGACCTATTTTCATGAATAAGGTATCAGTGTACGCAGAATACTCCCACCTATCTAAAACCGTCAAAATCAAGGTTCTACCAGAGATAACGTAATGTATAAAGATGCGACAGCTATAACAAAAAACCCAAACGCATTTCGCATCTGCAGACTTCTGAGATTGCCTCCACCTTAGGAACATGCAACAAATTAAAGTTTCCAGCTACACTACGATGCGAACGTATTCTTCTCAGCCATGGTCCGCAACACAAGAGATGCGGTGAGTTTGAGGATAGGGAAGCTGGCAGTTTAGGGGGGCAAGGAAAGGAACTGCCAACAGAATATTTTTCGCAACATTGTGATCTTTCGGACTTTTGCCTCTAGTGCTGCATTGAAGAATTGCGCTGGAGTTTTATATTTTAATCATTTGTTAGAACATTCAGTGCATTTTTGGGGGCGTCTATTAATTACGCGAGGCGATTTTTAGACCCCCTTCACCTTGGTGAGATGTCTATACGCCGTCAGAATTAATGATTTTAGGTCGATTTTTGAGATAATTCTTGTCCATCAGATTTTTTTCGATAGAATGATAGTCTAGGCGTAAATACATAACTATAAAATCATAGTGCGTAAGCACAGTTTTGGCTCTCGGATAGTTTTTCAAATAAAATCGTTTAAAAATAATTAATATTGACCAGCATTTTTTATTTTACTATCACATAAACTTTATTGTGCATATAGAGTCGTTTCTGACCCTCCAGGTGCACTTTTAGCCCTTGATTGCATCCAAAAGTGCATTTTATGAATGCTAGACAATTCAGAACGCGGAGAGGAGGAGGTCAAAACATAACTTCGTTTTCTATATGCTTTTTAGATCGCTGATTACGAAAATCGGGGTCCCGCAGTCCTAAAGTATGGGCATCACCCTAAAAAATGCAAAAACAACCCTTTTTAAGAGTTTTTCGCGATAATTTCAATAACAATCAAAAATAATTCAATGAAATACACTTTTTTCAACATTTATTTGTGAAGGTGGTTGATTAATACCAAATCAAGCCAAATTTTATGATAAGCGATAATCCTAAAGGGTTAAAACCAACCCTAAATCGACTGAAAATAAGAAAAATTTGTAAAAAATCATACATTTCTTTTAGGTAGATTACACTGGTCAATCCTCCTTCAATCAAATAAAATTGAATATGAAGGTTTTAACGGGTTCAATCTAAATCTGGTTTCCATTTTTGCTGGCACGTCTAGATTTATACCTAGTTAATTATTTTTTTTTGTAAATTTCTCAAAATTCAGAATATTTTGTGTTTCGATTTTGCGTTTACGCTACTTTCATCTATTTAAATAGTGAGCATGGACGAGTTCTTAATGATAGAAAAAGACAAATACTGGCTGCCGAAAAACTGTTGCAGAAGTTGCTCAAGTATGTGCTTTAATGGGTTGGCTCGCAGGAAATCATAAGACCATGCCATTTGCAACGACCATAACAAAACCATAGAAATTATTGTTACTTTTGTATGACTATGACGCTAGGATTCATGAAGACCAGTTCCTCAACAGAGTCATTCGCACAACTGGTTTGTAAGCACTGCTTCAAGCCTATGAAAAGAACCTCATCTCCTTAGACATTGATTTGAATGATCTTGTTCGAAATTTTGGTCTCTCAAAATCGAAGGTTTTAGTTCTTACATTGCTTCAGAATGGTAATATATGCCCTTTCAATCCCGACAAAAGTCATAGTATTCGTGGAACATTTGTGCTGGTTCAAAAGTTTCGTTGACTAGAATGCTGCAGATATACTAAGTTTTGTTGTTTGTTATGTGAATGGGACATTCACGCAAGAGATAAACCCTACGTAGTAAAAACTGGCCAAGAAGTGCGAGTTGAACTCCTGGAGTCAAATATATATCTGAAGAGTCTTTAGTGAAAAATGGAAAAAAAAAATTTAAAATTCAAAATCTTGGTGCAATATCAGATGGGCATGGTGAAAGGTTTCATCAAGACATATTGCACATAGAGAGACGATAAAACGGAAAATGGTCAGAAGAAATGCTTTCAGATTTTTGTTGGTCGATTCGCCGCGAAACTCCAATGGAAAATATGAAAAGAAAGTATTTCATATCACGATTTGTAATTTTACTGCGCGAATTTACCTTGCGAATTTACATTTTTTTACAGTGTCTCAAACACGTTACGTTTCTCAAGCACAAGCTTTGTTTATCTCGTATGCACGTTCGGAATTGTGTCTTGTATTCTAGAGGAGTTATCATTTAATATCTAAATAAATGAACACATTACTAGATCTCGACGGTAGTGGCGGCGCCCTCTTGGACCTGGCGCCCTAGGGCGGTAGACCGGGTTCGCACAACCCCCCCCCCCCCCCCGATTTCGAATCTGACATGAAAATTGGAACATTCAAAATGGCTCACCGTAAATGGCCCAAAATTTAAATAAAAAAGAGCTTTTTTCGGGTTCTTTTTTTCACTTAAGGGGACATAGCACCTACAAATTTTCAAAAAATCTAAAATTTTGTTTTGATAAAATTTGTTAGAATAAACCTTTACGAAATATTTTTTAATAATATAAATAAAAGTGAAAGGCATCGTAGATTGAATTTTGGTAATGTTTTTTTAAAAAAAATGTTGTATTTTAACTTGAACGCGATTTTCTTAAAACAACGTGTTTCAAGTTGGTGGGCAAGATTAAAAAAAAATATTTATTCGATCGTTCTAAAATTTTAACACGTTAATCTACACATGTTAATGTACAAAATGAACTACGGATGAAAAAATCGGCGTACAATTTTTTGAGTTACAGGATGTTTTCGATGGCAAAAAATTTTGATTTTTGAAAAAATGCCGCCATTTTGTTATTTCTCAACCAACTTTTTTCTTTTTAGTTCATTTTATAGCGGCTTTGATGCAGATTAAAACCGCTTTTTTGGTTTTGTGTCCGACTTTTTTAAGAGCGGAAATCCTGCCCACCGTGATTTTTTGGGGTTCTTTTGAAAAAATTCCAGCAGACGACGCGGGACCAAAAAAAATTAATAAAAATATTTTTTTGTATAGTTAAATACTAGTAAAACTTATGTGCAAAGTTTCATTAAGATATGTCTATGTTTTCATTTAAAAATTTACATTAAAAAACAAAAAAAAATTAAAATTTGAAGGTGCTATGTCCCCGAAAACCATGAAAATTGCATCCGAGAATTTCCTATTAGGCTGCCCTTCCCGCACACTGCATCAGAATTTTTACGAATTTGTGCGAATTCTGATGAAATTGTATCGATTTCATCCGAATTGGCACAAATTCGTACAAAGTCTGATCCAGTGTGCGAGCAGCGTTATACAATTTTGTACGTGAAGACAGCATCAAAAAAAAAAAATTTTAATAAATAATATGTACTTAAAGTGGCCCTTATTTATATGGGCGATTTTTGTTTACATTTTTGGTGGTGCTAACCCCTAAAATGGTTCACTATACCAAAAAAATACTATAAAAATTTTAGCTGAATTGGTACAGTCTTACCCGTGGCGAAATCGCGGAGAAAATAATTTTTTTCCAAATAATAAATTGAAAATTTTTTTACAACTATTAATATATAAATAAAGATCTCTTCATTACCTTTAAAATTATACCTCATTTAACTCGACACGATAAATAGAACCGGAGTAATAGCGATTTGAAAAAGGGCATAATCGGCGAGTGACGCAAACTTTACCCCCACCCCCTTTTTTTGAAAATATTAACCGAAAAAGAGGAAAAAATACGTTTCCGCTTATTTTGTATGACTCCGTAAAAAAATTTGAATCAAATCAAAAATGTTGATTAATAAAAGTTTTCTCATAAAATAACAAACTTTACCGCGTTTTCGGGACGAATTAACTTCAAACAATTGAGATGAAATTTTTTGGAGAATTATTTTTTCATAGTAGAGAACCATTTCAGGGATTAGCATGTAGGAATTTCCGACTTTTAAAAATAAGGGCCACCCTAATGCACATGCATTGTAAATATAATAAATTTTATCCTTAACAAATAATAAAACATTTCTGTTCCATTTTTTTATTTATAAAATACTAATTTTTTTTGTTTATAACATACTTTGCATCTTATTTGATATCCTATAATTATTTACTTTTTTTATATTACTATATTTTATATTTTCTTTTTGCATTTAAATTTTATTTATATTAGTTATATTTATTTAATTTTATCTAGGGGTAGTTTAACCCCTTAAGGGTTGAAAATAATTTATTTTTGGCTGTTAAAAGGCATTCAATCGAATTTGAAGCATATAGTGGAAAAAACAATTTTAGAATTATCCCTTATTATAAAATTTGGCTTGATTTGGTATTAATCAACCACCTTCACAAATAAATGTTGAAAAAAGTGTATTTCATTGAATTATTTTTGATTGTTATTGAAATTATCGCGAAAAACTCTTAAAAAGGGTTGTTTTTTGCATTTTTTAGGGTGATGCCCATACTTTAGGACTGCGGGACCCCGATTTTCGTAATCAGCGATCTAAAAAGCATATAGAAAACGAAGTTATGTTTTGACCTCCTCCTCTCCGCGTTCTGAATGGTCTAGCATTCATAAAATGCACTTTTGGATGCAATCAAGGGCTAAAAGTGCACCTGGAGGGTCAGAAACGACTCTATATGCACAATAAAGTTTATGTGATAGTAAAATAAAAAAATGCTGGTCAATATTAATTATTTTTAAACGATTTTATTTGAAAAACTATCCGAGAGCCAAAACTGTGCTTACGCACTATGATTTTATAGTTATGTATTTACGCCTAGACTATCATTCTATCGAAAAAAATCTGATGGACAAGAATTATCTCAAAAATCGACCTAAAATCATTAATTCTGACGGCGTATAGACATCTCACCAAGGTGAAGGGGGTCTAAAAATCGCCTCGCGTAATTAATAGACGCCCCCAAAAATGCACTGAATGTTCTAACAAATGATTAAAATACAAAACTCCAGCACAATTCTTCAATGCAGCACTAGAGGCAAAAGTCCGAAAGATCACAATGTTGCGAAAAATATTCTGTTGGCAGTTCCTTTCCTTGCCCCCCTAAACTGCCAGCTTCCATATCCACAAACTCACCGCATCTCTTGTGTTGCGGACCATGGCTGAGAAGAATACGTTCGCATCGTAGTGTAGCTGGAAACTTTAATTTGTTGCATGTTGCTAAGGTGGAGGCAATCTCAGAAGTCTGCATATGCGAAATGCGTTTGGGTTTTTTGTTCTAGCTGTCGCATCTTTATACATTACGTTATCTCTGGTTCTACCCTATCAACTTCCAAAGCAATGAGTCTTCAAAGTCAAAATTTTGTTTTTTTTAACTAAAATATCAACTTCAACTACCCTTTTCTCCAAAAAATATACAGTTAATCTATATTTTTTTTTCCAAAATTGGAAAACTTGGACAATTTCCTATTAATAATGCCCGTACAATTTTTATGCTACGGCCTTTACTTGATA
Source organism: Thereva nobilitata (assembly GCA_963855945.1). Lineage (NCBI taxonomy): Eukaryota > Metazoa > Arthropoda > Insecta > Diptera > Therevidae > Thereva > Thereva nobilitata. The sequence continues at coordinate 147,476,530 of OY979696.1, forward strand.
ACATTACTTCTTTGAGGAAGGCGATGTATTTATTTTAGATAGTGGTTTCCGGGACTCAATACCATTATTAGAATCGCATGGCTACGTACCACATATGACTCCATCGAAGGGCCGAAATCAAAATCAATTAAGCACAGAAGATGCAAACAAATCAAGGCTCATAACAATGATTAGGTGGGTTGTAGAAACCATAAAGACGCTTCAAACGCGATTTTAAATTATTTAGAAGCAGAATTTTCAATCTCCATGTACCTCATGTGTTTGAAGATTTTAAAATCGCTGCAGCGATAATTAACTGCTTCCAAGAGCCGACAGTCCATATACTAATGCTTTTATAGATATTATAAATACCAACATGAACAGACCAAATCTTTTGGCTGAGTATGTGGACCATTATAATATCAATAGACAAAGAGCAACGTTCTCAAGAATGGTGGCTGATAGCCCAGAAGTAGCAGATTTCCCACAGCTTAGTATTGAAGAGTTGATTTTATTTGCGATTGGTACATACCATGTAAAAATAGCGCGATCTTACTGTAGCGAGCATCTGAAACGGAGTGGCGTATACGAAATGGAGCTAGACATTCGGAAGCTATAAATGATAACAACGATACGTTATTAGGGTGCAGGATAACCTCAAGGCACACTACTTCAAAAATCTATTACACATATATTATGTATAACCCTGTTTCTGAAGGCAGAAGTGCTATTACAGGTTACTATTGTACCTGTATTCAGGGCAGAAGGACACTAGGAAGTTGCGCCCATGTTGTCAGTGTTGTCTATTATTTGGGTTGGGTCAGACATCAAGATGTGTTTAATCACCCTGCCTTAGGCATGGATGAGGTGCTAATAATTGAGGACTAATGTTATAATGTAAAATAAACCTGTTTTTTCTACACTTAGTTTTTTAAATGTTTTCACATTCGTAATTATTATGTTTTCTACATTATTTTGATAGTCAGGTGTCATTATGCTGCATAATTATTAATATAGAATATAAAGAATATAAACTTATACTTATGTAATTTTCTATGGGCCCATGACCAGTCTCTTTTTTTCCCAAAACCAAAATTCAAAACACCCTATCTCGAGAACGGGCAGACATAGCCCCCCTCACCATTTGTGTTTTTTGTCGAACATTTTTTGTCTAAATTAATTCCTTGACAAGCCAGGACACCCTGTACAATTGGCTCTATTTCGTACTTTTTAGTAGGTACTTTTTCACCTAAGCTTTGTCGAAAAGTACCAAATAGAGTCAATTTTAACATCAAAATTGCTTATAATTTCAAAAGTAAAGGCCGTAGCATAAAAATTGTACGCACATTATTAATAGGAAATTGTTCAAGCTTTCCAATTTTGGAAATAAAAATATACATTAACTGTATATTTTTTGGAGAAAAGGGTAGTTGAAGTTGATATTTTAGTTAAAAAAAACAAAATTTTGACTTTGAAGACTCATTGCTCTGGAAGTTGATAGGGTAGAACCTTGATTTTGACTGTTTTAGATAGGTGGGAGTATTCTGCGTACACTGATGCCTCGTTCATGAAAATAGGTCATAGGGTTACAAAAATACAGGTGATATTAGGTATTTCGCCTGAATAAACAGAAATGCCAATATTAACACCTTTGCCACATTTCCCGGAAATAAAAACTATACAGTATTTCAATACTCATTATAACCGATAATCTGAAATACTTTTCTTTTGCGCCGGAGCTGGGGTAATTTTGTATGGGCTGTGACCAGTCTCCTTTCATCTGCAATACATTTAAAGGTTCCTGTATAGCATTCGAATTTACTACACTCATTTACGCCCCGTCTGAGTTGCTAGGAGTTGAATAAAACCGGTTTTACTCACCACAATTATGGCAGCGTGTGAATATGCCCATTGATATCAGAGGAAAATACGAGTATAACATAGCCTCAAATTAATTTATTGCCCTTAAAAGAAATGTGAAATAATTATTTTTTTTATAATAAAAGGAAATTTTATATCTTACTGTATACTATATTTACCGTTTTTGTAGATTTACTTTAAAAAAACACTTTAAAATAATTGAACGACCTTAAAAAACAAAAGGCCATCTATTTTTAAGTAGTTAAAGCTTGCAAACCTGGCGGAAATTTTATGCGTTTGTACTAGGAGTGAAATACCCTAAAGCAAGAGCAGGGGCAGTTGAGTGTACTCGGTAGTACTCCGGAGTAGCAAATATTGCCCAATGGAACGCAGCTAGTTAACCTTGTCCGAATATTAAAGGAACTTAGAATTAAGGCCCTTTTTTTATGCTGAACATTTTGGGAAAATTAGTTTTTGTTTATTGTTAATTTACTGTTTTTGTTTAGATTTGTTTTCCAACTTTTTATAGATTTTTATTATTAATAGTGAAAGTACATGGGACGCGACGAGACGAGACGCGAAGAGACGCGAAGCCGAATTTTTTCAACCAAACACAATGAAGCCGGCGTTAAAATTTGTTTTAACAGTAAAAGTATGTATATTATATTGTTATTATTGGAATAAAGGATTTTGTATTTATGAAAATGACATCATGGAACAATTCATGTTATTTACAATGTTATTCATATTGTATAAACAATACGAAAAATTATACAACCGTATTAATAAGACGCTGGTGGGTACAGCAGGTGAATTTGTAATTTATTTACTTTTCTTAATTCAATTCTTTACAACAACAAAATTATTCTTTTGTCGTTTTATTTTCGCGTCGAAAGCTTAGCGTTGCGTCGCGTCGCATTACATTGTACTCACCATAATGCCGGGTTTTCACTAGTGGAATTAGTGGTAGAGTAACTGGCCTACTTTTAAGCGGTAGAGTAACTTTAACACGGTGCTATCCCACTCTACTCTACTATAACCGAGTTTTCATTAGGTGAGTTCACAGGATAGTTAGTTCTCGACCAGTATACTCTACCAATAATTCTACTAGTGAAAACCCGGCATAATAGATTTTCATATATTTGATGCAAGTTACACTATCCATCACTTCGTTAATTACCCCCATACACAAACCAACTTTTTCGGCAAGGGGTCGCAGCGAAGTATGCAAATTACACGCATAGCATATACTTCCCTGCGACCCCTTGCCGAAAAATCGGTTTGTGTATGGTGGTAATAAACGAAATGATGGATAGTGTGACTTGTATCTTTCAATGTTTTTTTGACATTACTAACGTCGCGTCCCTATGTGCTTCCACTATAAAGAGCAATAGATTTTTTTTATATAAACATTATTTTAAATTTTTAGAACCCCGACGTGTTACTGACTCACTGTATGTGCAAAATTTGAAGTTGATCGGTTATATGAAAGTCGGTCAAAATTCAGTTGCAAGAGTTCACCTAAACCTAAACAAACCAACAAACAATACCAAATTCTTTTTAACGACAATATTATATCCGTCCAATCATTTTTTGTACTAGAAGTACCTTATCTAGAACATTGATTGTAGAGTAAGTAGATATGGACAAACATTTGTCCAGCTTCGATACTAGATGGCGATAGTTGTACAGTTTTAAATTGGAGGACTGCGAATTTCTGTTGTAAGCCTTTAAAATCAATGGGAATGGGTTTTCAAAATTAAGTAATTAATATTATTTCCTTATACGTGCATAATAATTATAAAATACAAAAAAAATTAAATTTTGTTATTTTTTAGTAAAACTTGAAAAAAGCCGGTTTGCGCCTGAATTTTAAAAAGCATTACAAAGTGTTAGATGTTCATCCTTCTGCCAAATACGTCACGTCACATTGATTAAATAACTAACTTGATTAGAGTATTAAGTACTTGTTACAATTAGATTTTTTGTTATTATAGTTAGCGTTGACGAGCTGACTTATATGATATATTTTTTGTTCTATTCTTGTTAATATTTTTACCTAGTAATAAAGGCTTTCAATCAAGAGAATATTATTAACAGGTTATGGGCCCAGGTGCGATTTCTGTGCAAATATTTGGTTGAACAAAACTTGAGACTATAGTAACGCGTGCCTTCAGATAGGAAGAAATAAAAATGAGTCTCATTAAAATTTGTCAGCTGAAAAAGGACAATTATGACTCCTGGAAAATTCACGCTCAAGCCATGCTAGTAAAAAATGGTGTTTGGGGTTATGTAGATGGAACCAACCTTATTTCTTCCTCTGGAGCTGATGCAGCATCAGAAGAAATTGAGCATAGAAATTGGCTTGAGAAAGACCAAATAGCCAAAGCGGATTTAATATTGTCGATTGGACCTGATGAGCTACATCACGTTAGTGATTGCGAAACATCCAGGGATGTGTGGCTTAAATTAGCAACTGTTTTTGCTCCTCAAGGACCTCTGAAAAAGGTACAATTGTTGAAGACCTTATTATTCACTAAACTTCAAGAAGGAGGTGATATTAGAGAACATGTTCGTCGATTTTTTGGTGCATTAGATAAATTAGCAGCAATGAAGATTAATTTTCATCCAGATGTTGTATCAATTGCAATATTGTATAGTTTGCCTGCTAGTTTCGAGCAGTTTAGGTTAGCAATTGAAGCTCGTGATGGGTTGCCATCGTCAGATGTTTTAAAGGCGAAGATATTGGAGCATGCTGAAACTCAAACTAATGACGAAATTATACAAGCAGCAGGAGCAATGGCTACTCGAAATGATTCCAGGGCGTCAAAGTATAAGAAGTTTAATAGAAATGGTACTAAACCAAAGATACGATGTTATAACTGTGGAGCTTTTGGCCATAAATCACCAGAGTGTAAAGAACATAGTAAGGCAAAGACTGCATATGGACGTAGTCCAAAGAAACAAGCAGCTAATACTGCAGATGAGTCCTATGCCGTGTGTTTTGGTGCTGTTTCGCATAATATTAGAGAATGTAATTCACTATCTGATGAACCTTGGATTTTAGATAGTGGATGTACCAGTCACCTTTGCAATAGCAGAGAAAAATTTGATGTGTTGAGAAAGTCAACCTGTGGAGCCCTGAATTTAGCTAGTAATTCATCCACAGATGTTCAAAGATCTGGCAATGTAATGGTTTCTATGAATCATGATGGATACCCAAAGGTGGTTGAGCTTAAGGACACTTTATTTGTTCCAGATTTAAGGTCAAACTTAGTATCAGTTGCCAAAATTACTGATAAGGGCCATAGCGTAACTTTTACCAAAGATTCAGCTACAATTACTGATCAGAATGGCAGGGTAAGACTCAGTGCAATTCGAAAGAATAATTTATATTTTCTATCACAGACTCACCAGTTTGCTAAGGTATCTGCACTTGTAAGTCAAGATGATCTCCGAAAATGGCATGAGAAGTTAGGCCATTTAAATTTTAAGGACGTGGTCAAGATAATTAAAGATACAATGGGACTGGATGCTGGAAAAGTAGAACTTCAAGAGTGTGATATTTGCATAAGGGGAAAAATGACTAGTTTACCTTTCACGAAAAGTACATCACCATGTAGTGAGCTATTAAAAATTGTTCATTCGGACATTGTTGGCAAAACTCGAGTGCAATCACTAAATGGAGCTAAGTACTTTGTCTGCTTCATAGACGATGCGTCTCGATGGTCAGAAATCTTCCTTCTAGGACAGAAAAGTGGAGTGATCTCAGCGTTCGAGCAATACATGAATTATATGGAGAATCAGACGGGGAAAAGTATTAAATATCTCCAGTCTGACAATGGTGGAGAGTACTGTAATACTGAATTTGATGGTTTGCTTAAAAGGTGCGGTATTCAACGCCGGCTTACTGTTCCACATACTCCACAGCAAAATGGAGTAGCAGAACGTTTTAATCGTACAATTGTTGAAATGGCAAGATGTTTGTTACTTCAGTCAAAGCTCCCTCAGACATTTTGGGCTGAAGCTGTAGCCACAGCTTGTTTTATTCGTAATAGATCGCCTACGTCGGCTCTTGGTGGAATGTCGCCTTATGAAAAGTTAAAAGGAGAAAAACCAGATCTATCAAACCTCCATATTTTTGGATCTCCGGTATATTTGCTGGACAAACTTCCAACTAAAGATAAGTTTGCTCCTAGATCGGTAAAAGGTATTTTTGTAGGGTATCCTCGTGAAGCAAAAGGATTCCGAGTGTGGTTACCAGATGCAAGAAAAATAGTGATTGCTCGAGATGTAAAATTTGTGAAAGATACTCCAGATTCGTCTAAAGATGAGCGATTAGTAGATTTCTTGGATGAACAGGAAGATGATGATAAAGAAACCTCCAGTGATATTGGCAATGGCATACAAATTGTTGATACAAATGTACAAGTTCATAGTCCTAAAAGAAGTGTTTTTAGTAATCACAGTCCAAAAGGAAGAAGTAGCAAGTCAAGCACTAGTTCATCAAATCAACCAAAAACACCAGAATCAGTTTCATTAAATCCGCATCCTCCAAGAGGTCGAGGAAGACCAAGACTTTTACGTACTGGATTAAGAGGTCGACCTAGAAAATTATTTCAAATTTCAGATACTTGTGAAGAAGGCATTCCTAATGAGCAAAAGGATGATGATGGCTTTGCTGGTGTTGCCGAGGTATCAGTCAATAAAGCTATGAGTGGCAAAGAAAAGGAAGCCTGGGAACGTGCAATTCAAGCCGAAGTCAAAAGTTTAGTAAAAAATGATACTTTTGAAATTGTGAAATATAAGGAAGGGCAAAATATAGTTGGCTCTCGTGTTGTTTTGACGAAAAAGTATCGGCCAGATGGATTGACAAATTGTTTTAAGGCAAGAATAGTAGCCAAAGGATACAGCCAAAGATTTGGAATAGATTATCACCAAACATTTGCTCCAGTAGCTAGATTACAAACCATTCGTATGTTGATGGCAATTTCAGCTAGTTACGGCCTAAAGGTGCATCAAATTGATATTGTAACTGCCTATTTAAATGGTACACTTGATGAAGAGGTCATAATGGAGATGCCTGACATGCTCGAAGAAATGTTGCAGAAAATTGTTCACAGCGATGACAAAATTATAAGTGATAAGGCTAATAATTTATTGAAAGCTGTAAAGGCTGGTGGTGATGCTTGTAAACTAAAGAAAGCGCTATATGGACTTCGTCAAGGTGGAAGAAAATGGAATGAGGCTATAGATGAGAGATTGAAGAATCTAGGGTTAACACCAACCATTGGTGAGCCATGTCTCTATCATGCTCATCGCAATTATGATGTCCTGTTCGTGTTACTTTATGTAGATGACATTCTAATTGCATCTAAAAATGTTAAGTGGATAGAGGAAGTTAAAAGAGGACTTGCAGCCAAGTTCGAAGTTAAGGATCTAGGATTAGCAAAATTTTGCTTAGGACTTGAAATTAATCAATCCAAAGATAAAATAACGATAAACCAAAGAAATTATATCCTAGATATCATACAACGTTTTGGAATGAGTACATGTAATTCCGTTTCTACACCGTCAGAATTGAAGTTTTACGAATCCACTAATGATGGCACAAGTGATAACTCGTATGAGAAGTTTCCATATCGTGAACTTATTGGTGCCCTGATGTACCTATCGGTGTCTACAAGACCAGATATTGCAAATACTGTTACAAGATTGGCGCAGTTCACGAGCTGTCCTAAGAGGTGGCATATTGTTAAAGCCAAGAGAGTTTTAAGATATCTTGCTGGAACTAAAGATTTAGGACTAATTTATAGTAAATCAAATGATGCAGTCGTTGGATATTCGGATGCTGACTGGGGAGGAGATCCCACTGACCGCTGCTCCTTCACTGGTTATGTCTTCACTTTAAGCAAAGCAGCTATATCCTGGAGATCACAGAAACAACAAAGAGTCGCTTTATCAACCACAGAGGCCGAGTATGTTAGTTTATCTGAAGCTCTTAAGGAAGCAATACATTTGAGAAGCTTATTGGTAGAGATTGGTATGGAGAAACTTAGTAAAATAACCGTTTTTACTGATAATAGAGGTGCTGAATGCATAGCCAACAACCCAGTTTTCCACAAGCGGACCAAACATATCGATATTAAGTTTCACTTCATCCGAAGTATGATCAAAGACGAGTTGGTGGGCGTGCACCATATACCTACACTGGAGATGGTGGCTGATGTTTTAACGAAGCCGTTAGCTCGTATAAAGCATGAAAATTGTGTATACAAGTTAGGCATGAGAAAAATAGTAGATTCAAGTGACGTACGTTTTGAGAGGGAAGTGTTAGATGTGCATCCTTCTGCCAAATACGTCACGTCACATTGATTAAATAACTAACTTGATTAGAGTATTAAGTACTTGTTACAATTAGATTTTTTGTTATTATAGTTAGCGTTGACGAGCTGACTTATATGATATATTTTTTGTTCTATTCTTGTTAATATTTTTACCTAGTAATAAAGGCTTTCAATCAAGAGAATATTATTAACACAAAGTCCTTCACGCATGTTGGAAGAAAAGCCGGAAGTTTCGGATCTAAAAATAGATTCCTGTTTGTGTATTCCTTTTGTTTTGTTGTTTTGTTGTTGTTGGAAAATACGATTTCTTCGTCGGCGGCTCAAATTTAACAATGAAGAAGATGATGAATGTCGTATTTTTTCCATGTTGAGAAAAATGAAATAGGTTTTTTTTAACAAAATTCAAGTTTTTTTATTGATTTTATTATTGATTATAGAGAAAATTTGAGTGATTAGTTTGGGTAAATTTGAATATATTTGTTTACAATAATAAAAAAACAATAAAAAAATCAGAATTTTTGTTCAAAGCCCTACTTCATATTTCTCAAGAGAAGTCGAATGAATGAAGGAATAACAGTTCCGATTTTGAAAGTTTTTTAAATGTTTGTATTAAGGGTGATTGTTTACTTTATCGCCCGCCCTCCTCTCTGGGCGCAACACCAAAATGGTCGGCCCTACTTCGAGAATGGGGTAGAAGTTGAGGTGGGGGAGTGTTTGGGGGCGCGACTTATAATTTTTACACGTCCGGTTATCAAAAAAAACAAACGAACTTGAAAATAAAACAAACTTTTAATTTAAAAGACAATAATATTTATTACGACCGAAATGTATGAATGCCGAAACTGAAGTGAGTTTTTATTTTAACAAATGTTTTCTGGTGTTTTACAAAATTGCTGACATAGGGTCTGTGATTTTGCCGTGAGAAAAGAAACAGTTTTTCCATGAGAAAATCTAAAAGGAATTTGTTGGTGTACAATTTCTGACGGAAATTGTCTAGACTTTTGGAATTTAGAATTTACTGATATTTGTTAAGTTGAAATTATTTATGTTATTTTGACTTATTGATAATAATTTATTATTAATAATGAAATATATTTGGGGACGTAACTCCTCCCTCCTTAAGAATGCAGCGAGGGCCAAAAGAGCTGCATTTCACGTCTTCTTGCTGTGGGTTCTTCTGGTGGACCTTGAGAAACGTTACAGATGACTGGATGATCCCTTTTGGATGACTTACGGTACAGGTAAAATAGTACAATGATGATAATAATGCTGCTAATTCCCAGCGTCGAGGTTGTTATGATGTCCCTTTTCCTCGTTTTTACGTCTAACAGTTCTATCTCTCTTCTGTCGTTGACGCTGTTGATTCTTAGTTTCCGCAATCTTAGGTCTTCTGTCAATGATGAATAGTTTACTTGTTGTAGGACGGTGGGATATATGTGAATTTCGTCCCAATATGTGCCCATATCGTCGGTATAATCGATGTTATTTATTTGGACTGTGCAATTTTTTATGCGTAAAAGATGTGTCCCTTCTAGATTGAAGCTGGAACCACATGAGGGCTTGATGACTGTCTCTGGTGTATTCATCAGGAGTAGATAATTTGGCTCAGGTTGGATGATTTCTGATGTTACTGATCTTTCAATTAGATGACATTGAGCTGGTTTATTTAGAAGAAGTTTCCCAATGCATGTAGAATCGCTGGTTGCTTCCTGGTATCTAGATTCCTTGCAGTAGAAGATATTTTCTATGTTCTGGCAGGGTAAGTCGAAATATTGGATTTTTTGGTATTGTGGATGATATACGGTTTTATGTCTATTGTTAAAGTTTGGTTTATGGGGAGTGGGATAATATGTAGCATGGAATATTGTTCTTTAGAAATGATTGGTATTTGTACATTAAAAATTATATTGCTGTTGTTGTAATAAGCTTGTAAATCGAGAAGCTCGTAGACATGTTCATCTGAATTAATTTTGATTGACTGTTTTTTTAAATATTGGTTGATATGTGTTAGTTCTTCTGAGTTTAATATTTGTTTGGATATTGTGTTTAGTCGAGCCAACATTAGGGTTTCTGATAAGCTTACTAGATGATTATTTAATAAATCTATGTTGTAGTTAATTTGATTTAAAAATTGTGTGTATCTTGTCATATCTCTGTTACTATTAATTGCATTGGTTACGTCTTGGCGTATGTGGGTAAGATATTCTTGAATCGAGCTTTGCTGGTGATTAATGTGATTTGTAATGGTATTAAATCTATCTGCCATCTGCTGGTTGATAAGTACCTGTCTATTCATTTCATTTTTTAGGGTCGACTGGTTTGAGTCAATGTTTTGAATTTCATCGTTTAGACGGCTGGCATCGTCTGCGTCCATGTTCCCGGTAATACATTTTATAATACTACCTAACCCATTTATTAGGCCTCTTTTGGTTCTGATTTTAGGCATTAAGGTTTGGAGTCTGTTCTTTAGATCTAATAGCTTAAGGGTAGTAATGTTTGTGGAACCTCTTATTTCTTCTACTTTACTTAAGGTTAATAATGAATCTGATAATTTATTTATGGTTAGTTCGTAAGTTCCGAGTCGTACAATGTGGAATAAACTGTTGTGTCCAAGTATTGTTCTAGCTTGTCCGATTCTCATCGTCAATGTTTTGTGTCCCGTCAGATCTCGTACTTCTAGTTTCTGTCCTGTCACGGTCATGGTCATTAACCTGAAATTTTTTCTTTTTCTTTAACCTGCTTTTATGAACTTTCTTATTATCTATAGTTACTACTGTTACTTTCTTGTTCTTTTTAATTCTATGTTTACTGAATCTTTTCGTTAATTTATTACGTCTACATTCCTTTCTATGAACTATAGTACCTATTTCTAAATCTTTTGGTTCTTCTCTATTAACGTTTAACTTTCTTATATTCATTTCAACTTTCTGTTCTAATAGGTTCCTTATTTCTGGAAATAATTTTTCTTGAAATTCATTTAATTTTTTAAGATATTCATGCTCATTAGTATATTCTATATTCCTATTAAATTTATATGTTCTCCCGGAAAATAATTCAAAGGGAGTTAACTTAGTCACGGAATGGATAGAATTATTGTAAGTAGTTATTGCTTCATTAATAATATCATCGTGTTCCTTTTCCCTACTTTTATCGTGTATTATTCTGTAAATTTCAGTTAGGGTAGAATGAAAACGTTCTACCGGTCCATTACTGCTTGTTTGCTGGAATGAGGTTATATGATGTTGGATCTTATACTGTTTGCAAAAATCTGCAAAGAGGCTGGAAGTAAATTCTGACCCTTGGTCGGAAACGATTTTACGAGGAATGCCGTGAAGGCTTATATAGTGTTGAAGGGCCTGTACCATTGTTACACTGGTTCTAGCGGGGACTGTGTATGCAGAAGCGAATTTTGAAAATTTGTCTAATATTGTTAAAACTTGTTTCTTGTTAATACTATATATGTCTATGTGTAATATATCCAAAGGTTTAATAGGTGTTTCAGGGACTTCATATTTGATTTTAGGTGGGTTTCTATCGTATTTCAGTGAATTGCATTTCTCACAATTATTTATTATTTTTGTTATCCGCTGTTTCATTAACGGGAAATAATACTGTCTCTTAAGATGTAGAAGAGTTTCACCAATGCCTCTATGATTGCTTTGAGAATGATAATTTGAGATTATTTGATCTTGTCCATCTTCTTCGATGACATCTTCAACCAATTCCATACATCGTAGTAATTTGAAGCTTTTATTTCTTGAAAAGTATTTCGAGTATACATCTTGGACTAGTTTGAAGGTATTGTCGTCAGTAAGCACTGCAGTGACTTTATTACATGGGAGATATTTCTTGAAAATGCTTATGATAATTTGTTCCGAGTATTCAGGTAAATGAACTGTACGACGCTGTTTATTCCTAAAAAGTGTTTGCAGAGAAATGGGGGGTCTCTTGTTGGATTTCTCCAAAATCAGTTGAATGTTGAATTCGTTGAGGGGCCTTTCGGATATATGAATGCCGTCGTTGAGGTTTTCCTCAGCGGAATGGATTGTAGCAATACTTGTGCCTGGTTGGTTTTCAGCTTCATTCATATTTACCTCAATTTTTTCATTTTCTAATTTAATGCGACTTAAGGCGTCGGCATTGGAATTCGCGGTGCCCTTTTTATATATGATATCATAATCGTATTCCTCAAGTTTTAGCCTCCATCTTACCAACTTGGAGTTTGGCTCTTTGAGGTTCATAAGCCATAGAAGGGGCTTGTGATCGGTGACTATGGTAAATTTTCGTCCGAATAAATATGGACGGAAGTATTTCGTCGACCACACAATGGCAAGCAGTTCTTTTTCTATAGTAGAATAGTTAATTTCTGAACTAGTCAGAGTTCTGCTCGCATAACATACGGGTCTGTCGCTGCCGATTGGGCCTTGCGATAGAACGGCGCCGATCGCATAATTACTTGCGTCGGTGGTTAAAATAAAGGGCTTGGAAAAGTCAGGGTATTGTAAGATTGGGTCGTTCATAAGAAGTTCCCTGCATAATTGGAATGCTTTTCTATAGCGATCGTTTAGATCTATTTTCTTACCCTTTTTTAAACATTCCGTTAGTGGTTTTGTAAGCTGGGCAAAATCTTTGATAAACTTCCTATAATATCCAAGGAGTCCTAGAAATGACTTTATCTCCTTTGGGGTCTTAGGGATTGGGAAGTTTCTTATAGCCTCAATTTTTTGGGGGTTAGGCTTTACTCCATTTGCAGTTACAATATGCCCAAGGAATGCGATTTCCTTTTGGAGAAACTCACACTTGTCCAGTTGGATTTTGAAATTGGCTTCTCTTAGCTTACGGAAGACTGCTGACAAATTTTCAAGGTGCTCTTGTAATGACGTAGAAAAGATGATTATATCATCCAGATATACCAAGCATATTTTCCCTATAAGTTCCTTCAAGACACTATCCATAACGCGTTGGAAGGTGGCGGGTGCGTTTTTGAGTCCGAAGGGCATTCTTACGTATTCATAGTGCCCTCCTTCGACTGTGAATCCTGTCTTTGGGATATCTTCTGGGTTCATTTCAATCTGATGAAACCCGCTAGCGAGATCTAGGGTGGTAAAGTATAAGCATTTACCCAGTTTATCCAATATCTCTGTAATATTGGGTAACGGGTATTTATCATTAACGGTCTTTTCGTTAAGCTTCCGGTAATCAATTACCATTCGCCATTTTTGCTTTCCGCTAGCATCGAGCTTTTTCGGAACTATCCACACGGGAGAGCTCCATGGGGAATAACTGTGGCGAATGACGCCTTGCTCGAAGAGATCTTCAATTTGTCTTCGTACCTCGTCCTTGTGTACGTAAGGGTAACGATAGGACTTAGTATAAATGGGAACGTCGTCACTGGTTTTAATACAGTGTTTTATTTTATTAGTAAATGTTAATGTGTCACCTTCTTTAAGGAACACATCTTCAAAATTTCTGCATACTTGCACCAGTTTTCTTTTTTCCTCAGTGTTTAAATGTGAAATTCTGAGCAATTTCCTTATATCTGTGTCAGTATCTTCAGGGACATATTGGCTATCTAAGCTATGATGATTGAATTCTATATAATCGTTTGAGTTAAGGGACATAACCTTAAGAGGTTGTTCTACCAACAATATTTGTTCGGCCTCGGACTCGTTAATTACCTCCATCAGGCTGTACCATTCTTTAGATAGGTAGAGGCCTTCTGAGATGAATAAATTAGAGGATACCTCCATACTTTTGCAATAAATATTTCCATCTTTTATATCGACTGGTAGTCTTACTACTACTTTCGACATAGGCGGAATTATATACTTTGGGGACATGAGGTTTGGCTTGAAAAGCAATTGGATTTCCGAATTTTTGGTTATGAGTTTTTGGGTATCTAGATCTACTTTGGCACCAAGGGGTGTTAAAGCATCTAAGCCTAAAAGGCCATCGAAATAGTTGTGGAACTTGAACATTAAGAATCGTGTTTCACCAGGTTGGTTAAACTCCATAAAATTGGGTAGTATTATCTCATGCTCTACTTTATGTTTGTTAAACATTGTTACGATTATTTTGGGATTTGTGGTTACTATGCTGTTGGGGTCTACGAACTCGGGGTTAATAAATGACGAAGAGGAGCCGGTATCAACTAGAAATTTTAGAGGTCTCCCATAAGGCGATGAAATATGTATGTAACGAAGTGAATCGCCATGTATGTTTACGTCTATGTATCCGATTGGATTCGGGAGGCGGATTCTGGAAAATTTACATCGGCTATATTAAGATCTTCTTCCGGATCAGGTATTGCTTCTTGTGGAAAATCAGTATTATTATAATGATAATTATCAGGGTGTTGGTTATAGAACCTATCAAGATTTGTATGATAATGATCATTAGCATAATAGTCGTCAAAGCTTGGTTCGGGTTGTGGATTCTCTTCAGATACAGCAATGAATTCTTTGTTAACAAAATTTGGTTGGAGATTGCGAACGTTTGTATTACCTGAGCTGGTATCCATCGGCTCTGGTTTAGGCAACTGAGGTCGATATTGTTGATTTTGTCCAAAGGCGTTTGCATTAAAAGGTCTATGTTGTGGGAAAAATTGTCTTTGCTGGTTTGAGAAAGGTCGTTGTCTAGTTTGTTGAGAAAAGGGTCTTTGTTGTGGGGAGAACGAATGCTGTTGTACAGGGGCCCTTTGTTGTGGAACAAATGGTCTCTGTTGTGAAAAGGACTGATGTGTTCGAAAGGGTGGTCTATTTTGATAATTTGTTTGATAAAATTGTGGTATTTGACGTATTTCGTTTTGTTCATCTTTTCTATGGAAACTGTTACCGAAATGGGTACGATCACTTTTAACGTAAAAAATATTTTGCTCCTTAATGCAGAAAGAGAATGCAACTGCTAAAGAGTCGGGACGCATTGCTCGTATTGTTGAGCCTAACGGTTCTCGTAATCCTGTTAAAAAGGCGTTAAGACACATTTCTCTAAATAAGCTTTCTTTTGCAGCAATTACGCTTGATTGACTTTCATGAATTTGCAAATGATTGAACATGGTAGCTTGAATCTCGATAATTTGACTGTAGAATTTTTCTACCGTTTTATCTTGTTGTTTTAGAGTGTGTAAATCACGAATGAGAGAGGTTTCATTCCTCTTATCGGAATAGTGAAGCACTAAATTCTTCTTTATGCAGCTCCATTCTAATGGAGTGCCATACATATTTAAAACTTCGTTGGCAGGGCCAACGATTTTATTACGAATTGCTCGAATCAAAATACGACCGTATACTGTTCCGTCTACTTGACTAACTAGCATCAGAATTTCTTCCACATTACGGATAAAATCATGTAAAAGACGGGGGTTTCCGTCAAAACTCGGGAGGTCTTTAACAGCATCAGGAATTCTTAACGTTTTAAACACTTCACCAGCAATCGCTGATATTGCAATGGTATCACCTGAGACACTTGAATTTTGGGCCTGTGGGTTAACACCGGCAGTGGGTACGGCTGAAGTATTTGGCATATTTAAAAATTCACCTAAATCACCTGTTTTAATCGATTCAAGATTATCGTTCACTTCACTTAAATCTTCTTCGAAATTTTCTTCAAAATTTTCTTCTGAAATATCTTCTAATCCGCTTAACTTTTTCTTGCTACCACGACTAAACAAACTATTTAATCTAACACCTTTTATATTATAAGGCAAGTTTCTCGATTTACCTTGCTTTCTTTCTTTACTCATTAAATAAAAAAACTCCTTTTAATTTACTCGATTTAAAATTTAATTTATTTTAAAACACTCAATTTCAATTTCTTTGCTTTTTATTCACTCAAAAATCAAAATAAAAAATTTCTACTAAATTTTATATATGTAGGTAATATATTTCTTCGTAAATTTATTGTATTTAAAGGATAAGGAAAGGATAGAAAATATAGGAAAGTAAAAATCCAAAATTTGACTTACAGAATGGCAAACATCACTTCCTTCATTATTGATCGATTCCGGTATTAGGAGTTGAAACTCGCCGATCCTTTAGGTAGAAAATGAAGTATCGATATTCCCTCGATGTCTCCAGGAAAATCCGTCGTAGCAGCTTCGATATTCCCTCGTTGTTGCTTTGTCTTGATTTCCTTGGCACTTTCCACTAATCGTAACTTTTTATAATATTTCCTCCGCCGATAATCCGTCGATGGATTGAAATTGGTAACCGATTAACCGTCGATTTTTTTTCAATAATATTATTAAGGATCGTTACCGGATCCTACCACGACTGCGCCACTTATAATTTTTACACGTCCGGTTATCAAAAAAAATAAACGAACTTGAAAATAAAACAAACTTTTAATTTAAAAGACAATAATATTTATTACGACCGAAATGTATGAATGCCGAAACTGAAGTGAGTTTTTATTTTAACAAAGGTTTTCTGGTGTTTTACAAAATTGCTGACATAGGGTCTGTGATTTTGCCGTGAGAAAAGAAACAGTTTTTCCATGAGAAAATCTAAAAGGAATTTGTTGGTGTACAATTTCTGACGGAAATTGTCTAGACTTTTGGAATTTAGAATTTACTGATATTTGTTAAGTTGAAATTATTTATGTTATTTTGACTTATTGATAATAATTTATTATTAATAATGAAATATATTTGGGGACGTAACTCGCGCAATCCAGAGTCAAAGTCGTTACTAAAATGACTGCTTATTGAACCGTTATTTTTGAAAAAAATATTTATAAAAAAGTGATTTTTACAAAATTTCAACCCAGAATAACTTTTTAACGGGTGACCGACGGCTAATTCCAAAAGGGGATGTGTTTAGGTTAACCCCGTATACAACCCCTGGGCGGTGGGGTTATAATGTAAATAATTACCCAAAATTCTAAGAATTTTGGAATATACATCTACATATATATCTCACGCCATTACCCATTCATTTAGTTATGGTAGCTTCAATAAAACCACCCCCTTGCTTACTTTCGATAGCATCAAATTTTCAAATTTAATGAAAACAATCCAAGAATTGGAAATAAAAATACTGCCGTGAAAACCCATAACTAATGGCGAGTTCCGCGACACAAAAACTCACTTGTTTTGTGGTGACAAAAAGAATGCAAACAAGTTGGAATTCTTGATGTGAAGGTTGCAACGAGTTCTTAAATCAAAGAAGAAAGTTGTAGATGTGGACATATTGTGTAGTTATAAGCGTAATATGAGGGATCACTTGCCGACCAGCTTCCAAAAGGGAGTATGGTGTTACAGAAGTACTAGAAATTAACCAATAATTGAAAGATGCATTTCTAGAAATTGTCAGCTATTTTAATATTTATTCGTAATATTCAATATTCATCATAGTGGGTAGTTGGTCATGTGAGCCCTAGGACGCACACACCACAAACTTTGTTCGCGTGAACCGTGATACAAAGGAAAGACGCTGCCAAGCCGCTGGAAAAAGTGGACACAAACATTCCGTCGACATTGTCCGCACAGGCATTCCGTCGGCCGTTTCATTCAAACTTCAAAGAATGGCCGACAAAAGCCTCTTTCATGTGGACCTACCATTAAACAACATAAGTCCATAAGTCCTATAATACATATGTATATCTACAATATTTTCATTCATTTTTAATCTATTTTTTTGATTCAAAGGTAATTTTTTTTAAATGCTTGCGTTTTTCTTAAAAGTTGTTACTTGCAAATTACTGAGTTTATTGAGTAGATAGACAGGAGGCCTCTTCAAAACTACGCACATTTTTGTTGTTTGCAGAGACTCTAGAGTAGAGCTATGCGTGCAACTGACAAGCGGAAAATTGTTGCAGCCTCTAATTCGACGCCTTCTGTAAAAGTGAAAAATTAACTTACATCTCAGCTCTTAGGAACTGGGTTGAGAGCTTTGTTTCTGGTCGTTCAATCAAGATTGTAGTGGATGACGTCGAATCCAACCGTCATTCCATCTCGGCTTGCCTTCCTCAAGGGTCGATTCTATCACCTGCTTTCCTTTTAATATTCTTTAATGATCTGCTCTCAATCCCTCCAACCCACTTCATAGTTTTGCCGATGGCGGTACTCTGCGTTACTCCTACGCCTTCGACAATAAAAAACAAGCACGGGCCAGACCTTATTTCCTAGACCGTGAACTCATGTCCAACTCTATTAACAGGACATTGAATTCATTCTTGATGGGGGCCGCAAGAATCTTGTCAAATTCAACTCACTCTAAACATCTTAGACTTATTTTTACCTTCAGATCTGCGATGGAATAATCACAAATTCCAAATCGCCATCCAAGCTTATCAATGCCTGCCTAGGATTCCTCAAGAGATGCAAGTTCCTCCTTCAGCCAGCTGCCCTGGCTACAATTTACAAGTCCTACATTCCACCCCACTTTGAATATAACTCGTCCCAAAACTACTTTGGCTGGAGAAGGTGCAAGACCGCAACTTTCTCCCCCAAAGATCCTTTAAGCCACCTTAGGAATGCAGCAGCCCTCATTAAGTTTTACCGCTATTACCATAGCGACTGCTCCACTGACAACTTTATTCCCGCAACACAATACTAGCCAACTCCTCTCACCCCCGGCTCACTGCAGACCTCCTGTTCGAGCCATTACGGTTTAGAAATTCGTTTATAAAGAGAATAGATATAAATATAAATAACAACTCGATTGTGGAACTGCCTTCCACAGTCTGTGTCGCTGAACCCAGCAGAGTTCAAACGCAAGGTTCATCGACATCTACTCACGCACCCTCCAGACCTCTAACCTATTCCTTCTCTTCTATCCATCAGATCAAACTTAGTACTAGACATTACACCATGACTTGAACGACATGACGGACTAGTGTTACAAAGAGAGATTCTTTAGCTTGACCATGCCACATAAAAAAAAATCAAAAATAAAAATTATTTTATATATCTCAATCCTAATACAATTATTCCTAAAAGTTTCAAGTTTCTACGAATTAAAATACCTGAGAAAAAAATCTAAAAATTAGTAAAATTTTTCGCTAAAAAAATTTAATAATCATTTAAAAACCATTTCATTTTTCTCAACATAATAAAAAACGCTTGATGCCAAATTTCCGATTAGAAGTTGTCTCGCCCATTCATTTCATTCCACCATTGTCAAATTTCACCCATCGGACACGAAATCAAAAACAAAATCTATTTTTAGATCCCGAGCCAGCATAATCAATGCCCGCAGCTTTCCATAAACAAGAAAAAGTTTATTTCGGAAACTAACCATATAGAGGAGAACAAAACCCTGCGATGCCAGCGCACGAAGCTCGTAGCGCCGTAGCTGGATGTTAATTTCACTCGCGTTTGTCCATATCTACTTAGCGCCTGTTCAATGTCAATTACTACGTTTACATGCTTACTTGAAGTAGTTTTCAAGTAACAAAATATGCATGTAAACTCGTCCTGACTTCAAGTATACTTGAGTCAAGTAAATCAGAAAAATTTGTTTGATTGACTTGAAAAAGCTCATGTAAACGCTACTTGAATACTGGAAATTTTGCATGTGGTTTTTTTTTCTTGGAACAAGAAGAAGATAAAAACCGTAGTGAATGTATACTTTTGATACAATCTTTTTAAAGTTATTTATGTTATAATAGTTGTGTTTATTGAGACCGAAAAAAAAGCAGATCAGCTCAAGGCAGCTCACAGTAGAGCAGTTGGAGCAATTCAAAGCAAGAAATCTCATGAAACACTTTTCGGGCAACAGTTCTCAAAGTGAATTGTCAGAAGTTCAATCTGTCAGTTTTTAAAGTGGAAATTTTAATTTTAGTTTTTAATCTATTTAAAATATTAAATTTAAACTCTTATTGAGGTCTGGCGTGTAACTGTAATTTATTTTTAACAGTTTTCGATTAACTGTTGCCGTTTTGTGACAGTTGACAAACAGCTGATTGCTTGCCCGAAGTTGCTCTACCAAAAAAGGTAGAGCAGAAAACCGTGAGCTAGCTCAACTTAGAGCAGGCTCATGAAACACAAATCAGCGCAACTTCAGGCGAGTTAGAGCAAGCGAATTGCTCATGAAACACCTTTTCCTGAGATATCTCAACCTAGCTCAACCTAGAGCAGCTCAATAAACACAACTAATAAGGAGCTAGTTTCTGTTATAATAAGAAATGACCACCTGGAAGCCAGCCCACAATCTATCGACTTATGCAATAAAAAAAATACTAGGCGACGTGTTTTTATCTGCACATTTCGTTTATGCAAATAATTGGAATTGCACATGCCTAAATTTTGCATAAAAAATAATAAACTATTCGTGATTTGCAGGCCGCAATTGGATCGCGATTTCTCGGTAATTATGCCGTATTTTGAACTGCACACAGTCTTAATAAACTGCACATTGTCTTAACTTAATTGCACAATCAAAATTTTTATCTGCACAGTTTTGATTAAATAATTAATCAATTATTTAGAAGTTGAATTAACGATTTGTAACGATTTATGGCGCCATCTATTTGAACAACCGGTAATTAAAGGCAAAGCTTTTCGAAGCTTCTGGAAAAAAATATTCCCGTGCCCCTGGTACAAATACGGAGAGCTTTTTCGCCATGTTTTCTTGTTGTGACGTCACTCGTAGCTACCTTTTTTTGTTGTTTACCTTTTTTCCATATGAAAATCGTGAATGAATTTAAATTTTTTTTGGAAAATTTGAATATATCGTAGGAAATAGTTGAAGAATCAATGAATTCCACTTTTCATGACATTTCCAGTGTTCAATTCGAGGAATTGCAGGGAGATGCACTGGAAAATTTAGCTGGATATATACATATTATTAAATGCTTAAGTATGTTATATTTTGAACTGCACACAGTCTTAATAAACTGCACATTGTCTTAACTTAATCGCACAATCAAAATTTTTATCTGCACAGTCTTGATTAAATAGTTAATCAATTATTTAGAAGTTGAATTAACGATTTATGGCGCGCATCTATTAGAACAAACCGTAATTAACGGCAAAGCTCTTAGAAGCTTCTGGAAAAAAAATATTCCCGTGCCCCTGGTCTAAACTATGGTAGAAAAATCGGGTACTTAGATAAAGGAAGACCTTGGATAAAGCATGGGCAGCGGGATTTAGAGCCAGGTTGATTTGAAAAGCGATTAAAGTGATGAAAGTGACCTAAACCGAAAAGTAGTGATTAAATAGTGAAATAAAAGGCGATAAAAATAATTTAATAGTGTGATAAATAGTGAACTTTATTTTGTTTTAGTAGTTATTGAATTATGTCTGTAATTAAATTGTGTTTTAGCATTGAATAAATAAGTTGTGTGTGAACATTTAAAAGTGTATTACGAATCAGTTAAGCTGTAAAAACGTAACAATATTAAAAATAATATTCAAATTTTATGCACTTCAACTCTCTGCTTTCGTATAAATATTAATTATGGAGTTGCCAAAAACCAAAAAAAATAAATACTTAAATAAATAAAAAAAGACTCGGGGTGGACAGCTTAAATGGAAATGATAGTGTTCAAGGGTTTTTAGGCTATTTATTTCAACATTGACAGAATACATATATGCCATTTTGAGGCGGCCGCCATATTTGATGTAGAATGATGACAAACAGCTCGTTGTTTTCTGATTATCATATCGTTTTTTTTAAAACCCATGTCAAGGTTGTTTTACAGAAAAAAATAATCCGACGGTTTGTAATGACCGCTATACTGGATCTACCATAATAATGAATATACCATGTTGTATTATCTACATATATAGCCAAAAATATATGCGAAATTTTAGTATAACTGGATATCAGCAAGTAGTCGAAACTTCGATTACAAATTTGTCGCCGACAAATAAACGGCAAACTGTGAAACGACCTGAAATTTTCTAAGTTATATTAAATTATATTAAAAAATATAAAAGAAATTGTGTTTCGTAGGATGTATATAAAACAGTTTAGAATCGTTCAAAATGAAAAAATAATTAATTTTTTAAGTATACTTTTTTCACAAATCTCAGGTGAGATCTCTGGCATAGATTCAACCTGATTACTCACCTGACACTAGAAAGCAGGGGAGTAGCATTGATATTATCGGTGTCGTACTCGCTGTCTCGTTGAGAAAGTTGTTTCTATTGTATCAAATGGGTAGAAATTAAGATTGCGTGATCATCATTCATCATTCAAATAATAATGAAAAGTAAATTACCATCCTTGTGAGTACATGTACACCTTAAAAGACATTAATACTATTTACAGAAAAAGAAGATATGTTCACGTGCAGGTACTTGAAACAACAACTTATATTACTTAACACACTAATCGATAAAGGGTAGATCAATACTTATATACATATATTTACAAAGTAATACTGTTCGAAAAAATTTTTACTCTGGATTACACTCGACGTACACGAGTGAGTGTATCTTAACACTTTCGCTAACCACTTTTTTTCTCTCTTGCCACGAACCGTGTATTGATCTGCAAAATGCTACATAATGTTCATAATCCTCTATGTAGCTAATCACTCCTACTAACACAAATAGCTTGTTATTGATTTGTAGTTGCACTGGTAAAATATTTAAATTTGTGGTCATGTTCGAAGGGTCAATACCATATTTGTCTTGCGCGTAAAGAGATTTTCGATACATATCTTGAGTATCGATAACTAAATAACATCCCAGTTCAAAACTTAGCATAGCATTTACTTGTGTACACTCCCTACATTGTTTTTTATTTTCTTTAAAGTATGCTGTTAATTCTCCTTCCAAACTGTTGTAATTGTCGAGCCAAGCTATTTCACCAGAAGGTAAAGGTATCAAGAATTTTTTAATTGTGTCATGATAGCCACAATTTGAACACTGTATATTTTCTAAATAACTTTCACATCCAGCCATTAAACCTTCAATCATTTTGTTTATATTACATTTACTGTCAACTTCATTATTTATAGTTTCAAACAAGGATGACAGCAAGTAGGCTCGACATGTATACAACTCAGGGCTTGGACCATTGATGGCATATTTCATCAATGTTGTTGGATAGCACAAATTGTTCAGCATTTGGGCTTTATTCTGCTTTTCATTTATAAAAAGCCTAAAAGCACCACTTACACCTAAACCGTTAGTCAAAACTTCTGTAAGAGAATCAAAAGGACATGTATTTACAATTCTGGTGGGAATAGTAAACACCTTCCTAGCATTACATTTAATTCCATTGTTTATGACTGCTTTTATTGTTTTTGTAAACTTCTTTGGCTGCTGTAGAAGCAAGGAAAGTTGTGGTTCTGCAGTAAGGTACGTACCTCTTGAGTTGCTTTTCTGAATTTTTGAAGGTGATGAGTTTATTCAGGATGTTGAACTTATAAGCTTTCTATCTGCTTCTTTGTCAGTTACTGAGAGTTTTTTTAAAAAAGTGTCTTCTGTTTCTTGAATACCTGTACTTTTCAGTTTATCATGCTTCGGCATGTCAATGACTTTTGATTCCCTATTGAAACAATACTCTGTTACTGGTTTCATTGTTGAAATCGGATTTTTTTTGGTAAAGTTGGATTGGTCATCACTAGTTTTTATATTTACATCTTGCATTCTTGCTGAAGCTGACAAAAGTGTATTTTTATCAATAGCTATCAGCCCACTACTGTCATTTGATAATGAATCACTATTTATTAAAACTGGATTTTTGTTTTTCCATTGTTCAAAAGCATGAAGATGTTCGGTATCTGATGGGAGAATATCTCTTTGTTTCAATTTAATTTCAGTCTATTCTGTTTGATTGATTAATTGAGATCGAATAATTTTTAACTCTTTATTAATTTCCTGACAATGTTTTGTTATTAAAACATCTAACCTCTCTGGTACTTTATCTTCTAGTATATACTTTTTGAATTGCTGGAAATATGTTTCAAATCTTGCAGAAGTCGCAACGGTTCTTGGATTTTCAAAATATGAATTCATGACATTAGTCCAGCAAGGAAACTCTTTACATAAAGTGACGAGGTGGTCACCGAAGTCAGGTAAAAAGTAAGTGTTATCTTGATCCAAGAAATCTGAGATGTTGTTATTTGAAGACTTCGCTTCATTTTGAATATTATTTAAAAATTCATGCATAAAGTCTTTTACTTTTTTGTTGTAGTTTTTATCTTTATCGTACTCAAAGTCATCTCTAAAGTTGGTCTCAGAATTTTTGGTTGCATCACAGTTTACAGCCTCATCAAACTGGAAAGTTTGGAGTCTCTCTTTGATAAAAGTGAATGCTTTTGCACACTTATCATCATAAAGCTTACTATAGCATATAGACCGGGAGATGATGACAGAAGTTCAAGCACGATTTTCTCACTTATGCCTCTTGGAGTACCGAAAGTTACATCAAAGATAAGTGGAATCATCGCAAAATTGAGCGGTCCCCGCGGTGCCAACATCTTTTAAATAAATTTTTGTTTTGTTACAAATTTTTGTTTTCTTAAACAATTTTCTCCCTTCTGCCAATATTATAAAACGATAGTTAAGCACCGACTTTATGATCGATGAGCTAGGCATAAGTGCAGCCAGGGCTCTAAGGGTTGATATGGTAGGGTGAAAGTGTAAAAAATGTGGGTGATAGTATGTAATTTTCTCACCGCTGCCAATGTAAAGTTTGAAATTATTCAACTTACACAGTCCATTAAAAATATTGGCATAAGAGAAGATAAGGGCTGAATGAATTTCGGTTCTGCAAAAGTTGATAAAAATTTTTAGCTTGGTTCTGTGATTTTCTCACTTATGCCATTGAAACTATATAATATTTATTATAAATTGAACACTTTTTTGAATCAGCATAACGATCGGGCGTATCTATACTGAAGGCATAAGTCATAAAGTTGTAGAAAATTCGTGAAAATAACGACAATTTTTTCACTTATGCCATTTTGCATGTTGGTAGAAAAAGCTGTTTTAAACTGATAGTGAAAGAGGCATAAGTGCTACAAAAGGCTTATACGTTAAAATCATTAATCAAGTATCAGCCAATGTAACGTCTGCTTTCGGGAGATTTATAATTGATTTAACAATTTTCGCT
This sequence comes from Thereva nobilitata, assembly GCA_963855945.1. Lineage (NCBI taxonomy): Eukaryota > Metazoa > Arthropoda > Insecta > Diptera > Therevidae > Thereva > Thereva nobilitata. The sequence goes on from OY979696.1 coordinate 147,501,728, forward strand.
CTTATGCTATTTTGCACGTGGGTAGAAACAAATGCTATAGACCAATATTGAAAGAGACATAAGCGTCATAAAGGGCCTTATTATTAAAAATTATTTCAGAAGTTATAAGGATGTATACTGTATTTGTATACAACTTTATTATTATAAAGACAGTTGAAATATTTGTAAAAATTGCAACTATCTTCTCACTTATTTTATGTAAAATACATAGAAAAAGTAAATTTAGAAAGTATATTTTTATACAAGAAATTCAAACTGGAAAATTAAAAAAAAAAAATATTATGTATTATTATTATTACCCGGATAGCTCAAAACAGAGTCCGGTGGAGAAGCTTTGTGGAAGCCCTATGCTCCAGAGAGGGGTAAAACAGGATAATAATTATTATACATAAATTTTTACCCCTCTCGGGAGCATAGGGCTTCCACAAAGCTTCTCCATCGGACTATGTTTTGAGCTATCCTCTTGGTCTCAATCCAGGTTTTGTCAACATTTTTTATTTCTTTCATTACTGTCCTTCTCCATGTATTTTTAGGTCTACCGACACCTCTACTTCCTTGCGGATTCCATTCAAGTGCTTTTTTCGTTAAAGCATTATTTTCTTTTCGTATCTATCAACGTCCATTTTCTTTCCTTTATCTGTTTGATAATTAGTTCTTGTTTTGTCAAATTCCATAATTCTAAGTTTGATATTTGCCTGGACCAGAAATATTATGTATAATTCCCTTATATTTATTATGCATATATAAAGTTTTTTCACTATATATTTCTTCAATTTGAATTTCCTTCTCAAAAAAAATGGAGAAAAGACTCTATAATGTCTTGCGCATTCGTGTGGACATCTGTACGCCTTCCCGAGTGGAAATTTGGATCAGGCCCGTATAAGGCTAACCCTGATTACGGTCCGGTACGGATAAGGGCGATCGGATGAGGTTAACATAGGTTTTGTAACGCACTTTCGGATAAAACTCGGAGCTGGCTAGCCTAATACGGTCCCGATTAATTTACCTTTTTCGGTACCGATAGGGGCAATTCAATCTAGGCCTGAACGGATGAGAATATTCGTATTAATAATCGTGAAATCATGTGGCCTGATAAGTTTATTAATAGGTATTCTTTTCCGAATATTTTTTGCAGGATTATTTGTGTGGCACTATAAATAAACAAAATGGTTTTCAGAATAAAAGTAAAGTTTTTATTATAATCAAATGCTTTTGAAAAAATACATTTTTTAAAAAAATTGAAGATTTGATAGATATTTCTTCACACAGTCATAAGTAGGCGTTAATTGCATACTATATTAACTAAAATGAACTAACCCTCTATCGAAAATATAGTTCAAAGGAATTCCCTAAAAATACATAGTTTAAATAAATTTTAAATTCAAAAAAGAAAACCTTTTCATAAAAAATTATAAATAAATATTAACTTCGAATAATATTCATGAAAATAAGCTTATATCTTATTTAAAGTAATATCGAAAAAATACAGGCCCTGATTGTTGAATCCGGCGGATTTGGGATTCCCGCCGCTAAAGAGTTTCACTTCCACTTGCCCCTGCGATTGTTCAATCCACCGGGCGCAACTGTCGTATGAAATGCCATATTTCATTTTCGAAATTCAAATGACAATCGAATGGACAGTTCGCATTGGATACACAACTCCAAACAAGTGCCTGTCAAATTGGCATTCACTTCCCTGCCGGCGGATTCAACAATAAGCCCAACAATAATAATTTCCGTATGTGTGCCTGATCGGGATAATCTATATGGCTCCTGATGCGGTGAGACTGATTTGGACCGTATTCTCAATTTAAGTATTGATAAGGTTAACCTAATCCGCCCCTAGTCATAATAATCTGCATCCTTCAAGCATCAGGTAAATCGGATAGAAACCTGATAGAAATTATAAAATTAATCCTGATACGGCAAATCTGATCCGGGCCGCATATGTTTATACGTAACATTCCATAGAAGGGCCTAAATAAGGTTAGCCAGCTCCGATCCTGATTGCAATGGATTTATGATGCGGCAAAACTGATCAGAGCCGGATTAAAATTTGTACGGCTTGCCCTTCAAAGGCTGCTGCATGGCTAGTTGTCTCCGAACCTGATCCGGAATTTTTTCATAGGTCTTACCCTTGCACGGCCCTGTCAGTATTGCATATGGCTACCCTTAGTAAGGCTCGCGACGTTGTAACCGGATCCGGAGCTGATCACGGCAAGGCTGGCCTGATAGGTCTTTCTACTCGGGTTATAAATGGAACATGTGACGATGATGATTATGAAGATGACAATAATAATGATAATAATACTGATGATTATTAATATTGAATTGTAATTTGTAACATAATTTTTAAAACTTTTCCAATAATTTTCTACCATAAAGCCCTTTGTGGCACTTATGCCTCTTTCAATATTGGTTTATAAGATCTTTTTCAACCAACATGCAAAATGGCATAAGTGAGAAAATTGTCAATGTTTCCACAAATTTCTTACAACTATTCCGATACTTTAAAGTATGAAAGCCCACCCAGGCACTTATGCCATTCAAACTAATGAATTTTTTAATTATTTATATTATGTTGATCTTTGTTTGATTAATGAGAAAATCACAGAACCAAGCTAAAAAATTTTATCAACTTTTGCAGAACCGAAATTCATTCAGCCCTTATCTGCCCTTATGCCAATATTTTTAATGGACTGTGTAAGTTGAATAATTTCAAACTTTACATTGGCAGCGGTGAGAAAATTACATACTATCACCCACATTTTTTACACTTTCACCCTACCATATCAACCCTTAGAACCCTGGCTGCACTTATGCCTAGCTCATCGATCATAAAGTCGGTGCTTAACTATCGTTTTATAATATTGGCAGAAGGGAGAAAATTATTTAAGAAAACAAAAATTTGTGACAAAATAAAAATTTATTTAAAAGATGTTGGCACCGCGGGGACCGCTCAATTTTGCGATGATTCCACTTATCTTTGATGTAACTTTTGGTACTCCAAGAGGCATAAGTGAGAAAATCGTGCTTGAACTTCTGTCATCATCTCCCGGTCTAATAGTATTAATATGTTTTTTAAAAACAAGTTAAAATTTTGTAAGCTATCCACTGTGGACAAAAGTCCAACACATCTTTTATATACTTCCTTCACTTTCGATGAAGAGTGATTTGACAAGCATGGCCATTTTACTACTGCATGAATAAGATGGGCTATATCAGTTCGCAGTTGGGTGTGTAGCCGTAAGTATGTATTACCCATCAGAATCAACAAACAATACTCATTATACATGTGAAATGATATATTATTGAATGCCATGCAAATTCCATGCTGTAAAGCTTTCCCCATGTCCGTAACAACCTCTCTTGGTAATTTTGCACCCGATGCCTGCCAATCTCTAAGCCAGTAGCAGAGAAAGTTACTGGTATTCGTTTCTGATAGTACTTGGGTTAAAGGAACAATTGTTTTATTAATGTAAGTACATAATATACTTAAAAAAATGTGACCACTTTGTCCACTAGGAAATCTGATTTTAAGTGATATGGAACCAGTTGCATCAAGAGAAAGTGGGTTTTCGAGCAGTATAAAAATATCATTGTGAACTTCTAATTGTTCCTTTGACCAGTAAGTGGCATATACCTTGTTATATCCAATATTTTGGATATAGGCACTCAAAGTGGAATCTTGGGTTTTAAGTCTATCCAAAGATCTTCTCTTCTCCATGTATTAATCCTAATCTGTCATACTTTGCAAGTTTTACTAAAAATTGAATTTTTTTTTCTTTGATAATCAAGTCCCATTGAATTTTAATGTCAGTGTAATCATCATCTTCATCACACTTGACATCTGATAAACTCACTTCTTCAATTTGTTTGGTTTTCTTACACGTTTTTTCGTTCTTTTCAGGGTTGTTTAATAAAAATTCTGCCGTAAGATTTTTGTTGTCTAAGTAAAAAGTACGAATGCCATGCCTATCGCGATTAACCATTAAGTATTAAATTAATAGTGCTGATGTTTTTGGAAAAATGTTCACTTATATCTACCCACACCTTATCACTTCTACTTTTTAATTTACACTGGTTATCAAAAATATCATAATTAAGGATTATATCTTTGATATTATCAGGAGGCGCAACAGGCTTTGGTCCAGGCATTTTAAATAAATGTTCTATTACTCTATTCTATTACTTTTTTTACGTATTATGTAGAAAAATATTAGCCACTCACTCATGCAAATTTAAAGAACTATTGATTTTGACACGTTAATTTTTGTTAATAGTTGAAGACATTATTCCAAAAACCGCACTTGTCAGTTTTTCACGAAAATGAGATTTTGATGGCAACCGATAGCTGACAAAGTCCTCCACGTTTCCTATTAATCAGATTTAAAAAAAACAAGTCGAGTATATTCATAATTCCAAAAACAAACTTTGATGATTACAAAAACAGCACTTGTCCGAATCTATTTCCACAAAAAAAACACTTGTCAACGAGACCACATGATATATGAGAAAATAAATAGTGTTATGCATAATAACTTTGGATAATTATAATAAAGCATATGTTCAAGCATCGCATACATAATAATAGTTAATTACATTGTAATACTTTAGATGTTATACAATTTTTAAGCTACCCTGAAAAATCTGTTTTTTTGACATGCGCTGTTTTTGTAAAAACGTCTTCAGTTGTCTGCAGGGTTCTGTGCAAGAGTTCTGCAATAGCAGCTATTAGCGGCTTTTGTTTTGCTTTTCGTGTCCAAAGCAGAACAAAAGCTGCTACAAAAGCTGCCTTTTCTGTGTCCAAGATTTGAAAAAGATGCTCATGCAGATTCTTTTTCTTGCTCGCAGTTTTGAGTGTAGCCATGGTACAAAATACTACAAGGTATGCTCTTACGGAGAGCTTTTTCGCCTTGTTTTCTTCTTGTGAAGAAGTCGGTTAAAAATTAGTTTTTCGTTTTGATTCAATGAATTCCACTTGCCAGGACATTTCCACTGTCCAAATCGAGGAGTTGCAGGAAGATGCCCTATAAAATTTAGCCGGATACATTTATTAAACGGCTAAGGAAGTCGAATATATGCTAGACAGAATCCTTGGAAGTGAGTAAACGACTTATCCGTAATTGGTTTGGTAAAGCCATCAAGGATTTTCGTAGATAAAATAAAACAATTGGAGAATATTTAAAAAAAAAATACTGCGGATAAAATAATAATCAAAGAGAATATTGAATTTCTTGTAAAATACAAGGAATTATTTTTGCGATCCGCATTTTTTTTAGAATAAAACATTTAAATGTTCTTGTAAATAAGGAAAAATATTCTAGAACCAAAAATAGAAAATTAAAGATTATCAAATATCAAAGACTTTTCACTTTTTGATTTATCCAATATATTTCATTAAACTCCATTATAGATCTGTTAAGTGCGAATTATTGGTAGCACATACTCCTACCCGGTCTACCATCTAACCCCATGCAAAATTTCAATGAAATCGGTACAGTAGTTTTTACGTGAAGTATTAAAAACAATTTATTTCCTTATAAATTCTCAAAAATCGGAACAATGGAAAAACAAAAATGCAGTTTTAATAAATAGTGATTCATTATCAAATGACAGTAGTGGGCTGATAGCTATTGATAAAAATACACTTTTGTCAGCTTCAGCAAGAATGCAAGATGTAAATATAAAAACTAGTGATGACCAATCCAACTTTACCAAAAAAAATGCGATTTCAACAACGAAACCAGTAACAGAGTATTGTTTCAATAGGAAATCAAAAGTCATTGACATGCCGAAGCATGATAAACTGAAAAGTACAGGTATTCAAGAAACAGAAGACACTTTTTTAAAAAAAACTCTCAGTAACTGACAAAGAAGCAGATAGAAAGCTTATAAGTTCAACATCCCGAATAAACTCATCACCTTCAAAAATTCAGAAAAGCAACTCAAGAGGTACGTACCTTACTGCAGAACCACAACTTTCCTTGCTTCTACAGCAGCCAAAGAAGTTTACAAAAACAATAAAAGCAGTCATAAACAATGGAATTAAATGTAATGCTAGGAAGGTGTTTACTATTCCCACCAGAATTGTAAATACATGTCCTTTTGATTCTCTTACAGAAGTTTTGACTAACGGTTTATGTGTAGTGGTGCTTTTAGGCTTTTTATAAATGAAAAGCAGAATAAAGCCCAAATGCTGAACAATTTGTGCTATCCAACAACATTGATGAAATATGCCATCAATGGTCCAAGCGCTGAGTTGTATACATGTCGAGCCTACTTGCTGTCATCCTTGTTTGAAACTATAAATAATGAAGTTGACAGTAAATGTAATATAAACAAAATGATTGAAGGTTTAATGGCTGGATGTGAAAGTTATTTAGAAAATATACAGTGTTCAAATTGTGGCTATCATGACACAATTAAAAAATTCTTGATACCTTTACCTTCTGGTGAAATAGCTTGGCTCGACAATTACAACAGTTTGGAAGGAGAATTAACAGCATACTTTAAAGAAAATAAAAAACAATGTAGGGAGTGTACACAAGTAAATGCTATGCTAAGTTTTGAACTGGGATGTTATTTAGTTATCGATACTCAAGATATGTATCGAAAATCTCTTTACGCGCAAGACAAATATGGTATTGACCCTTCGAACATGACCACAAATTTAAATATTTTACCAGTGCAACTACAAATCAATAACAAGCTATTTGTGTTAGTAGGAGTGATTAGCTACATAGAGGATTATGAACATTATGTAGCATTTTGCAGATCAATACACGGTTCGTGGCAAGAGAGAAAAAAAGTGGTTAGCGAAAGTGTTAAGATACACTCACTCGTGTACGTCGAGTGTAATCCAGAGTAAAAATTTTTTCGAACAGTATTACTTTGTAAATATATGTATATAAGTATTGATCTACCCTTTATCGATTAGTGTGTTAAGTAATATAAGTTGTTGTTTCAAGTACCTGCACGTGAACATATCTTCTTTTTCTGTAAATAGTATTAATGTCTTTTAAGGTGTACATGTACTCACAAGGATGGTAATTTACTTTTCATTATTATTTGAATGATGAATGATGATCACGCAATCTTAATTTCTACCCATTTGATACAATAGAAACAACTTTCTCAACGAGACAGCGAGTACGACACCGATAATATCAATGCTACTCCCCTGCTTTCTAGTGTCAGGTGAGTAATCAGGTTGAATCTATGCCAGAGATCTCACCTGAGATTTGTGAAAAAAGTATACTTAAAAAATTAATTATTTTTTCATTTTGAACGATTCTAAACTGTTTTATATACATCCTACGAAACACAATTTCTTTTATATTTTTTAATATAATTTAATATAACTTTCAGGTCGTTTCACAGTTTGCCGTTTATTTATCGGCGACAAATTTGTAATCGAAGTTTCGACTACTTGCTGATATCCAGTTATACTAAAATTTCGCATATATTTTTGGCTATATATGTAGATAATACAACATGGTATATTCATTATTATGGTAGATCCAGTATAGCGGTCATTACAAACCGTCGGATTATTTTTTTCTGTAAAACAACCTTGACATGGGTTTTAAAAAAAACGATATGATAATCAGAAAACAACAAGCTGTTTGTCATCATTCTACATCAAATATGGCGGCCGCCTCAAAATGGCATATATGTATTCTGTCAATGTTGAAATAAATAGCCTAAAAACCCTTGAACACTATCATTTCCATTTAAGCTGTCCACCCCGAGTCTTTTTTTATTTATTTAAGTATTTTTTTTTTTGGTTTTTGGCAACTCCATAATTAATATTTATACGAAAGCAGAGAGTTGAAGTGCATAAAATTTGAATATTATTTTTAATATTGTAACGTTTTTACAGCTTAACTAATTCGTAATACACTTTTAAATGTTCACACACAACTTATTTATTCAATGCTAAAACACAATTTAATTACAGAGATAATTCAATAACTACTTAAAAACACAATAAAGTTCACTATTTATCACTAGCAATTCGATATCTCACACTATTAAATTATTTTTATCGCCTTTTATTTCACTATTTAATCACTACTTTTCGGTTTAGGTCACTTTCATCACTTTAATCGCTTTTCAAATCAACCTGGCTCTAAATCCCGCTGCCCATGCTTTATCCAAGGTCTTCCCTTATCTAAGTACTCGATTTTTCTACCATATACCTTGTTTATGCGTAAGCCGAATTTCGGCTTAAGACAGAATCCGGCTCCATATAAACAGTCTTAAGTCAAAATTCGTCTCAAGCTTAATTTATTTCCGCTTAAGACGAATTATTGTGTGTATGCTTGAGGAATTCTCAAAATAGCTGATATTGGTCTTATATTAAAAGAATAATCTCACTCTATTCCGGTTAGTGATTAAAGTTATGTTAATGCAAAATATAGAACGTAAATTTTCAATTGTCTGAGAGAGAATCCGAATCTGTTTATACAGGCAATTCGTCTTAAACCGATTTTAAGCTTAAAACCGTCTTACGCATAAACAAGGTAATAGTTTAGACCAGGGGCACGGGAATATTTTTTTTCCAGAAGCTTCTAAGAGCTTTGCCTTTAATTACGGTTTGTTCTAATAGATGTGCGCCATAAATCGTTAATTCAACTTCTAAATAATTGATTAACTATTTAATCAAGAATGTGCAGATAAAAATTTTGATTGTGCGATTAAGTTAAGACAATGTGCAGTTTATTAAGACTGTGTGCAGTTCAAAATATAACATACTTAAGCATTTAATAATATGTATGTATATATCCAGCTAAATTTTCCAGTGCATCTCCATGCAATTCCTCGAATTGAACACTGGAAATGTCCTGAAAAGTGGAATTCATTGATTCTTCAACTATTTCCTACGATATATTCAAATTTTCCAAAAAAAATTTAAATTCATTCACGATTTTCATATGGAAAAAAGGTAAACAGCAAAAAAGCTAGCTACGAGTGACGTCACAACAAGAAAACATGGCGAAAAAGCTCTCGGTATTTGTACCATGGGTCTAGACCAGGGGCACGGGAATATTTTTTTTCCAGAAGCTTCGAAAAGCTTTGCCTTTAATTACCGTTTATTCAAATAGATGGCGCCATAAATCGTTACAAATCGTTAATTCAATCAACTTCTAAATAATTGATTAATTATTTAATCAAAACTGTGCAGATAAAAATTTTGATTGTGCAATTAAGTTAAGACAATGTGCAGTTTATTAAGACTGTGTGCAGTTCAAAATACGGCATAATTACCGAGAAATCGCGATCCAATTGCGGCCTGCAAATCACGAATAGTTTATTATTTTTTATGCAAAATTTAGGCATGTGCAATTCCAATTATTTGCATAAACGAAATGTGCAGATAAAAAACACGTCGCCTAGTATTTTTTTTATTGCATAAGTCGATATTTTGTGGGCTGGCTTCCAGGTGGTTAAGAAATGTCAAATGTCAGCTCAAGAAAATTTCAAGACATTTTGAAGTCAAGTAAGTGAACCGACAACACAACTTGAGTTTCAAGTAAATTTCAAGACAAGAACTCAAGTAAATCATGTAAACGTAATGAATTTGTATGAAAAACGCATTTCGATTTTACTATTCAATTTTCGGAGGTTTGTGTCTTTGGAATTGTAAGGAAATTTTTGAATTGTAGGGAAATAAGCCAAACAATCATTTGACAGTTTGGATTTGCTTTTTAGTGGTTGAATGTACATATTTTCAATTATTGGAGAGCAATATAGCAAATTCTTTCAATTTTCATTACATAATTGTGCCCACCGTATAATATGACACATTAAAGCAAGGGTGGGCAACCTTTTTTTTAACGTGGGCCAGAATAAATTTTATGTGTTTTCCGCGGGCCGCAGTAGCCAATTGACACCTTTTTGTGACCTGTAATTTTTATCGAGTTGAGCCGGACTTACACGAGGCAGTACATTTGTCCCTTACAATATGGTAAATTGTACTGAGGCCTCAATTTTTTTAAATGTCCCGGTTCTAAAATAATGTCCTATTGGTTTATCGAAATAGATGAGGCGAGGTGTGATTGTAAATACGTAGTAGACTTCTTCTTTCTTACTTCTTTTGCGGGAGTAAAATATCCAATTTGAGCTGGGGCGAGGTGAGTTTGTAAATACGAACATTGAGAGACATTTCTTACTTCTTTTGCAGCAGCAGCTTGAAATTAGGTGAGGGATTTTTTTACGGGCTTAACATCAAAAAAACAGAATTCGAGGATTTTTGTTTTTTTCAATATTTTGGAAAATAGACGAGATCGAAAATTTGAGAATTTGGTGAATTTGGGCTTTTAGAAAATTCTAGAAAGTTAATTTTTTGTCATTTTGAAACTAAAAGAAGGATTTTTTTTTTAAAAAAATCGTTTCAAAAAAAAATATACAAAATCATATTGTTATAAACAATTAAAATGTTTAAATCGATTTTTAACAATTGCCCCACCTCGTAGCCCCACCTCGTATTCTATGTCAAATTTTCTATCAAAAACGCATTTTTAATTGATGGAGAAATTATTAATACTATTGGAAAAAAAATAATTTATCTAGCGAAGAACCGGAGTTATGAATCTTTAAAAATGAGTCTCCAAGCCAACAATCACCGAATTCTTAAATTTTCGATCCTCTCTTTTTCCAAAATATTGAATAAAAATAAAAATCCTCGAATACGTGTCTTTTTTTCGATGTAGAACCCTTAAAAAAAATTCAAAGTGCCGGTCAGTTTTTGTCCAAATCTGGCCGGTTTGTAAAAGAATGACCCATATACATTGTGGAGGCATAGGTTTCTTACTTACTCTGAGGCAGTTTAATGCATATTAGAATCAAACTCCTAAAAAAAGCTCTCCATTGTTATGTTCCTTCTTTCTTTAATTTGCTTGTTTTTGTCATTTTGGCATTACAATGGCACCTCGCCTCATTTGAAGTACAATATTGTATTGGCTCAAAAGAAAAAGGAGGCACCTCTTACACAGTCATTTTATATTCGTGTCTTACCCAATACTAAATTTTTAGTCTGCATTTGAAGTGAAAGATGCTTTGACCCCACTACCCATCACTCGGTCCACAATGTACGTATTACACTATATATTCATTTTTCTGTCTATTTTTCGTGTAACGATTGTGATGCCTAGTTAGTTGTAGAATTAACGCGAATGAGAAGGGGAATTTCACATGGTTTCCGCAGACCCCGCAGAACGATGTTATAATTGTGTTAGTGTGATGGATGGGTGAGTCTGATAAATTTTCTGGCTCTGAGACTTCCCTGCAACCTCTTGTCTATAAAACCGGTTTGTGTATGGGCATAATAAAAGAAATGATGCATAGTATAACTAACCTCAACGGGTGGTGCTACACAGGAGACCAATTCGGACGGGTGAAACCGCTTTTATGGGAGAGAAACGAAGTGAAGAAAGGGGAAAATAGCCCATTTCCCCTTTCTTCACTTCGTTTCTCTCCCACAAAAGCAGTTTCACCCGTCCGAATTAGTCTCGTGTGTAGCACCCCCCAATGGATGTGAGTTTTAACATTAGTACTAAATTATGATGCTATGTGCGTTTAATATATTTAAACTAGACGAATCACACCGAAAAATACTTTTTTAAAATTTCTTCTAAATATCTCGTGGGCCGGATAGAAACTATTCGCGGGCCGTAGATGGCCCGCGGGCCGGAGGTTGCCCACCGTTGCATTAAAGGCTGATCATACTACACGTTGCAGACGTAAATCAAAATAAAAGCATGAACAGCATAAATTCCGCATAAAACTTAAACCATTTTTCAAAACTCTTTCAAATATGTACAATGCTTCTTGCAATTCCATTTAAATTATTTTAAAGACATAAACATACCTCTGGGATTCTAAACAAAATTGAATTGAATTGTATTTTGCAACACTTTGTAATTTCGAAGTGTCCGTGGTGAAAGTAGCAAATTCGGAATTGTAACTTGGCACCTTCTTGGCACCCACCCTTAGTATATAATCAATGTCTAGAACATAATTAGCTGTAAAAATGAAATCAGAAATAAACTACTACATATATTAATTAGATAATTTAAAAAGCATTTAAATAAATATTCAAATGGTTTAGCGTAAAGTTCTGCTCGTTTATTGTAATGCTCAACTTCAACTCCGCCTAAAAGCACACAACTGTTTTCAGCGTTTCAGCCACTGCTAATACGGCTAACCCCGCCAAAATAGCTCCGGCATAAATTCTGGTTTACGGTAGATGATTTTAAAAGTTGCACATCAATGGACTCTTTTAGCAGCTCTATGAAAAATGTTATTGTACACATCGTAGTTTGTCTACGATATTTCTTAAATTGCCATCGCTTGGTACCAATGAATCGAGGAATTACTTTCTCATACTTCGGAAATCGTTGCTAAAACTTGAACCATTTGGCTGTAGTCAAGTTAAACTTGACAGTTCAACGGGTCATGCAACTCATGATAAGCCAACGCTAGCCAGGTGACCATTGAAAGATTCTCCACGCATAGTGTTTCTTGTAATGCAGAGGATCGATCTTTAGTGCCAAGTTCTCTGTATTTTAGTGGAGAACGTATTTTTCATTTACTGATAAAAGTTCTTTTGAGCAAAAGCTTCTAGCATAGTTAAAGTTAAATATGTGTACGTTCCCTTTTCTTCAAAATCGTGATTTCTGTAGCTTTGCAAACGCGAAGTTCATTAGCAAAACTGGCTTTTTCATACACAACAACAGTTTGTGCAATCGCGGAATAACAATCTTCACTGCATTCCTACGCCACTTTCTACAGTTTTCACTCTTGGGCTTTTATTTGTTTGAACTAAAGAATGATATAGTAAATAGGAGTAGATGATTTAAACGTTGATTTATGTATATAAATCTTAATTATATAAATAATATGGTGCACGTACACATATTCGGTGGATTGCATTTCACGGGATGCATTCTAGTATCTGCTTCATTTGCAAAATGAAAGTTCACTTGTGTGACCTGTAAAGATTTGTTTTTGTTTGTGTTATTTTAGTGCTTAAGTAAAAATCAAAGAAAGTGAATGTACATTTCGTGAAAAACAGTTGTACATTGTTTTAGTATTGCTTAAGTTAGTTTCATTTTGTGTGGCATTTCATTCTAAAGTTCTTACGCTAATAATTAAAAGATGAAATATCAATAATATAATTTTTACAATTATTACTTTATGTATGTAGACAATTTTTTTAAAATGCATGTTATAATTTATTGGCACTGAAATATTCAAGGCATTGTAACAAACCGTAACAGGTCGTTTTAACAAGCCACACTAAATCTGACTGCGAGCATAATTTTTATTTTCGAGTGAAACGGGAGAACTTGATTTTTTTATTAATTGTAACTACTGGGATCTGTAGATCCGCGAACTTTGGCAGAAATGTATAATTTAAGTGTGAATTAAAATTTTTATTGACAACTGTATGAAAGAAATTCATTTGGCTCATTCGTTTATAAAGTTAATCACAAAAAATCACATTACAAATAAACTATAATCGCTTCTAATTACTATTCTCATAATTTATTTTTAAAACAATTCTGTTTTGCTTCACTGTATAGTATATACATAGTATGGTTAAAATTATGAACGCCAATTAGTAAATTTTGTAGGAACTAAAATTTCAAATATCAACATTAGTCTTGAAATGTCAAATTGGCTTTAATTAAAATTTACCATTTAAAAGTCTGTCTGGTTAGAACTAGAAAAGTACAATAATTTTAATTGTAGCATAATAGAAGCATATGTTTTTCGAGAAATGTTACAAAGAAATGATGTAAGAAATTTGGTTTTATTTAAGCATTTACTGCCCAAGTTTTTAATTGTACTCAAGAAATCATTCCAATTAGTTTCACCTATTAATATAATACCATGAAACAAATAATAAGTTCGTTCTCCACTTCAAACAAGTCCAAGATTAATCAGCGTATTAATTACTCTTTACTAAAAGAAGAAACTTTTAGTGAAATTTCTAGTGAAGAAGACATAAACATTAACGAAAAGCAGATGGTTAGCGAAGGAACATACAACATGAGACAAGAGTTTGAAAATAGCTATGAAGTAAGTAATTTTATTTTTTATAAATTTTATGAATAAAATTGTTTCTGAAAATTGATTTATTACAACCACAGCCTCAGAGTACTGTATTTAGCTTATATGAATTCCGAGATGGCCCAAAATTGTTTTGACTATTATCGATTGTTAAAATATTCTAATTTTAACCAAACTCTCCAAAACTCCTCCTGTTTATTATATACACAAGTTGTTAATGACATCAACATTTTTCCTACTATTATAAAAGGTTTTTGCTGATCTCCAGTACATTCAACAATATTTATATCGTAGTGCAGGTGACAGCATAAAACCGCGCTTAGTAAAGTCTTCTTAGATTGTCGTGATTTTTCAATAAATGACTTTTATAGGCATATGGTCACCTTCGTCATTGCTGTACGAAAACTACAAAATTTCTTCATCACTCTCTGCCAATAATGCATACTCAATGGATCGGATTCGTAAAGGTGGAGCTATTTTTTACGCCACTATATCTTAAAAAAAACAATAATATTGAAACAATTATTGCAAATAAGAAACGAGTACTAATAATAAAAAATAACAAAAATGTACTTTCAAGTTAGTAACGACCCGTGACAATTGGGGTTTGATATGCCCAGTGCAGAATTACACACTTCTGTATGAGACACTCGGCTGGATCGAAATGAGCACTCGACGCGGTGTGCATGCGTTACACCTTAACGTCAGCTATTCAAGAAGGCGTGCTTGCCTATGTACTGTGAGTTAATTAATTTTTAAAGCGCGTTGGATACTAACTAACTAACTAATTGCTCCTTTAATCCCTCATGGGACATAGGGCGGAAACAGTTGCCCTCCAGCGGACTCTGTTTTGCGCGACAGCTCTGACCAGGATCTCCCGGTTGTTGCGGCCTCTGATAATAGGGTTCTCCTCCACGTTGTTCTAGGTCTTCCGACTCGACGGGATCCTTGCGGATTCCAGTCAAGGGCCTGTTTGGCTAGATTATCGTCTTCGCGTCTCAAGGTGTGGCCAATCCAATTCCATTTCCTTCGCCTGATTTGGTCGTCTATCCTTTCTTGGCCGGCACGGCGCCACAGTTCTTCATTTGAAATTCTATCTTGCCAGCAGATTTTTAGGATACGACGTAGGCATCTGTTGATGAAAACTTGTAGGCGCCCCGTGATGAATTGGGCGACTTTCCATGTTTCGCAACCGTACAAAAGAACTGCCTTAACGTTGGAGTTGAACAGCCGCAATTTGGTGTTAATTGAGATCTCCGTCGATCTCCATATGTGAAACGGGCATGCATAAGCGCTTCTTGCTTTATTTATTCTCGAACTGACGTCTTCTTCTGTTCGTTTAAGGGTGTTTGCATTTATCCGCTTTTCTTTGGTTTTAGTCGGATTTAACCTTAAGCCTGCCGAGCTACTTTCTGTTGCCAAATTGTTTACCATGTTTTTGAGGTCCTGGTGTCTGTGGGCCAGCAAACAGATATCATCCGCGTAGTCGAGGTCCTTAAGGCGGTCTAACAATCCCCATTGTATGCCACCTCTTCTAGTATCTAGAGCAGTGATTCTCAACCTTTTTGAAGTGAAAACTTCTGTAGGCACGTTGGGCACTTTTTGGCCTGGGGAAAAAACTAAAAACTCGCGTCACGCGCACTTTTTGTGTGCCATCACGCGCACGTACCATCACGAGAGAAAAATGTTTCCTTTGGGGGTTTTAGTTTTAATTATGTAGTATGAATTATATATTATATATTAAATATTAAATATTATATATTAAATATTATATATTAAATATTATATATTAAATATTTTATATTGAATATTATATATTTAATATTATATATTAAGTATTGTGTATTATGGACTATGTAGTGTACTACGTACTATGAGCTATGTACTAATTATTATGTATTAATTATTATGTTCTATGTGCTATGTATTATGAATTATGTAGTATGTACTATGTACTATGCACTATGTACTATGCACTATGTATTATGTACTATGTACTACACACTATTTACTATGTACTGTATATTATGCACTATTTACTATGTACTATATACTATGTACTATGTATTATGTCCTATGTACTATTTACAATGCATTATGTATTATATACTATGTACTATTTACTATGCACTATGTACTGTATATTATGCATTATTTACTATGTACATATACTATGTATTATGTCCTATGTACTATGTACAATGCATTATGTATTATATACTATGTACTATTTACTATGCACTATGTACTGTATATTATGCACTATTTACTATGTACTATATACTATGTATTATGTACTATGTACTATGTTCTATGTACTATGTACAATGCATTATGTATTATGTACTATGTACTATTTACTATGCACTATGTACTGTATATTATGCTTATTTACTATATACTATATACTATGTATTATGTACTATGTACTATGTATTATGTCCTATGTACTATGTACAATGCATTATGTATTATATACTATGTACTATTTACTATGCACTATGTACTGTATATTATGCACTATTTACTATGTACTATATACTATGTATTATGTACTATGTACTATGTACTATGTACTATGTACTATGTACTATGTACTATGTACTATGTACTATGTACTATGTACTATGTACTATGTTCTATGTACTATGTACAATGCATTATGTATTATATACTCTGTACTATTTACTATGTACTGAATATTATGCTTATTTACTATGTACTATATACTATGTATTATGTACTATGTACTATGTACTACGTAATACGTACTATGTTCTATGTACTATGTATAATTCATTATGTATTATATACTATGTACTATTTACTATGCACTATGTACTGTATATTATGCTTATTTACTATGTACTATATACTATGTATTGTGTACTATGTACTATGTTCTATGTACTATGTATAATGCATTATGTATTATATACTATGTACCATTTACTATGTACTATGTACTATTTACAATGTATGCACTATGTACTATCCACTATGTACTATGGCCATAGAAATCCACACATTTGAAAATTAGTATGTGGGTATAAAGTTTAATCGTGTATTTCCGAAGCTTGGTTTAGCCTTCCACGCGACTCATCGGATACCAAAAATGTATGTACATCGTTCATTATATTTATAGGAAGTGAGTAACTACTTTTGACTGCATTTAATTAGTTATCCTAAATTGATGTTAAAATGTCTGTATCCATCAATCTTTCTCATGTAAGTATAGTTATAATAAATATAAAAATATAGGTATATATTATGTATATTTATATTAAGATTAATTTGGAAATATATTGTATATATTAAGATTGATTTGGAAAACTCTAGCAAAAAACTTCAAAACGCCCTAGCGGCTAAACCTTTACGATTTTCCCCCCCCCACCCATACGATTTTTTGTTCGTCTATCCAAAACCTATCCACAGCC